>JADHKO010000126.1:2435-90612 GCA_019925425.1 Ophiostoma pallidulum
ACCCCAACTACCCCCGGGGCCCCCCCTGGGCCCCCCCGGGGGCATTTATTTTCCAAAAAAACGCCCCCCCCCCCCCCCCCCCCCCCCCGGTCCACGTCATTCGCTGCGCGCGTGTCTGCACGAAAGCACTCGTATCTTACAGAGTACGTCGTTGGCCCATGTTGTTTCACCACGAGAAATTGGCGAGGAGCGACCAGGGACAGGATGCCCGCATCACTGGCCGGGAAGGAAGAATAGGGGGCGTCCATCCATGCCGGGCGGAGGTGACGAAAGCCCATGTTTCTGAAGCGCGTCAGCCACAGCCGTCGAGCACGGAAACTGTTGGGTGTGCGCGATGGAGAAGCGCCATTCCAGGCCCACTTTTCCCATCGCGACGCTGCGACCATGAAACAGACGAGAGCCAACAAGCCGCGCTCGTTTGGGAAAGAGCACGACGTATTATTGCGAACTACGAGAAGTGGGAAACTGGGCAGGTGCAGACTGCGTCCTTGCTGTCCCTTTCCTCGAATTTCGTTTTATTATGGGGTGGATTGGGCGGTGTGCAATTTGCCCGGGACGAACAGCAGGGTGAAGATAGGCGGCGGCGGCCGCGGGGGGCTTAATTTTTTTCTTTTTTCTTTTTTCTTTTTCTTTCTCTGCTTCCTTTCTCTGCGTGCACACCGTGCACACCAGCGTTGTTTGTCGCTCAGTGCGCCCAAGCACAGTGCCCACTTCGCACTGTGCTGTCCACCCACCATTTGCCGGCGGCCGTGGACGCTGCACGGCATCTTCTATTCTCACTGCTGCCAGCGCCATCAGAACTGTCATTTGCACCTGCCTTGCTCTCCCTTGCGTTTTCTTGCTTTTACCAAGTCGCCGCCCTGCCCTTCGTTCCTACCCTCCCCATCTCCTCGACAAGCTGCTATCTTCTTAGCTTGTTTGCTGTCCGTGCACGTCCTCTCCTTCACACTGTCCGATCGTGCGCACTTGGTAGGCGCTGCACCGTGCAAAACGTCCGTGACCCCCCTCTTTCTCCACTCCAGATAGTGGAAGGCGGAAGGCGGACGGTGGAAAACGCTAACGTCAGACTCGCCTTGCATCCACCTCCCGTTCTGCTGCTGTTTCTCTCCGCCCAGGCTCTCTCCTTCTCCCCCCCCCCCATTATCCCATAATATTATCCTGCCGCCTGTTCGTGCCTGCCTTATCCAACACTCACTCCCCATCACTGTGTCTCTGTGTCTCTGTCCGCCGACCTAAGCATCTCTCGCCATCGTTCGCACCTGCCCATCCAAAACACGCACCAGCCACCCACGACCCCCCCCCCCTCCCCCTTCCCTCCTCCCCCTTTTCGCTTGCTTAACTACGACAAGACACAAAACCCCGAAATACCACGCAAAGTGTACGCGACGACAACCACGACAAACAACGACGACCGGAGACTCCCCAGATTCCCTGTAGGCGATTCCCGTGGACGCCACGCCCTCCCGACGACCACCTTTCCCGTCTTTATCGCTCGCTCGCCGCTGCCGACGTCGTTTCCCCATCTCGGGCCCCGTCGCCGCTCTCCCTCTGCATCCGTATAAAGGAGGCATTTTCAATCATCGACAATGGTCGTTGCGACAATCAAGTACGTGCTTCCGACCTGTCTTCCTTTTGCTCTTTGGCTTTGGTGTGCCCGCCGCCTGCCAATGTCTGCTGCATGTGCCCTGTTCTAGCGCCGGGGAAAAGCAGTCCGCGGCCTGCGGCCTGCAGCCAGCGCAGGCCTGGGCCGTCCGAGCAGTGTCTGCGGCCACGTGGACACGCACGGCGGCCCAGACGCGTCTGCAGCGGGATTCGGTCCTGCTGGCGGTCCTCCCACATTGCGCGCCCGTTGTTTGGCTGACCGTTGTGTGTGCGCAGGTGCGTGGTGGTTGGCGACGGTGCCGTCGGCAAGACCTGTCTGCTGATTAGCTACACAACCAACAAATTCCCCTCGGAATATGTGCCGACTGTGTTTGACAACTATGCGGTCACGGTTATGTGAGTGCCTCTTCCGTTCTTGCTCTCCCGGGACGTCCTCTTCCTAACATCGGCCCTCTCTTCCCCCCCCCCCCCCCCTCCTTCTCAGGATCGGCGACGAACCTTACACCCTCGGCCTGTTCGATACCGCTGGCCAAGAGGATTACGACCGGCTGCGCCCTCTGTCCTACCCACAGACGGACGTGTTTCTGGTCTGCTTCAGCGTAACGTCGCCGGCGTCGTTCGAGAACGTTCGCGAGAAGTGGTTCCCGGAAGTGCACCACCACTGCCCCGGCGTGCCCTGCCTCATTGTCGGCACACAAGTTGATCTGCGCGACGACCCCAGCGTGCGGGAAAAGCTTGCTAAGCAGAAGATGGCCCCAGTACGGAAGGAGGACGGCGAGCGGATGGCAAAGGACCTGGGCGCCATCAAGTACGTCGAGTGCAGTGCCCTGACACAGTACAAGCTGAAGGACGTTTTCGACGAGGTAAGTGATTTATGGGGGGTCCCTGTCCCCCTCTTTTCCCTCCTTGTTTTTGTATCTCCCGCTGTGTCGCTCGCTTCGTCGCGAGAAGCGCACATGTGCCGAAGCTAACGCTCACGCCAGGCAATTGTCGCGGCATTGGAGCCGCCTGCACCGAAGAAGAAGACGCACAAGTGCCTCTTGCTTTAGAGCTTCTTGTCTGGATCGGCGAGACAGCCCCCCCCCCTCCCCTCGGATCTGTGCCTTTATTCTTTTGCCTTCGCCGCATTCTTGGCCCCCCTCGCCGCCCTTTTTTTCTCCTTCCATCTCCTTCCCCCATCTGGCATCGTCTTCACCTTCCTCGATGCCTCTTCGTTGGTATCGCAGTCTTGCTGCTATTTGTGCTCTCAGCTGCTTGGCTCATTGGGCAACGGAGGGCACACAGCTGTAGGGGGCTGTGCTCCGTCTTTCTGTTGTGGTTGTGGCCGAAGCATTTTTGCTTTGTGTCTGGACGGGCCTCTTTGCGGCCTGTTTCTTCGTGGGCGATGTCGCCCGAGTGCTTGACACAGACGAGGGATGAAGACGCTCAGGTTGAGGTGGTGCGAGGGGGCTTCGACAAGGGGCCTGGATCACTGCCATCAACGACGAGCTGCGCGCTCCGACCGGCTCCCGTGCCTCCTTGCTTGTTGCTTGACGGCGTACCTCCCCCCACAACCCTTCTCTCTCTCTCTCTCTCTCTCTCTCTCTCTTTTACCAATGTGCCCCGAGCCATCCTCCCGATGGGCCGGCCAACGCTGGGAAGCTCAAATTCTGGGCAGGGGGACTGTCCTCTCCTTCTCTTCGCATTTTGATTTCCCCCAATTTTTTTGTCTTTCGCTTTTCTCTCCCAGTTTCTTAATTATAGGACAAAGTTTGGCGATTTGGAGTGCAATTGATTTAATTTCCCCCAGCTGTCCGACGTTGCAGCCCAGTGACCGTACAATGCAAACCCGACTGCATGCCGGTATCGAAGGTGGCCGAGGCGAGGCCCATTGGTTCGCCGTGCCGAGTCGGGTCCCCATATTCTGGATACGCGGGTAGGTATTGCTCAGGTTTAGCGGTCCAGTGCCTCCCACCCCCCCTCTTCTCCACAGGCGTGGTCATCCAGCCCACTAAGACACTAGCCGCAACTGCTGTTTTGGGAAAGTTGAACCGACAAAGTGGTATCTACACCTTGCTTTTATCTCTCTTTGAGGGGCTTTTTGCTGCTGCATTTTGCAGAGCGAGCCGGAAGCGAGCTTGCTACGAGACCGAGGGCCAATCGCCGTGGGCGCCAGCGCTTGGATGTGACGGCGTATGTATATAAGACGATCGCGCCGTTCTCGCCTGCAGCGCCCGGGGCAAACAGAAATCGTATCGTTTCGTACATCGACGCCTCTCTGCGCCTCTGTGTTTCTCTCGGCCGTGACGATTGTCGATCTCTCGATCTCTATGCTGCATCGCTGATTCGCGTCTTCTCTGTTCCGCCCTACGGCGCCATCTCGACCTCGCTTCGCAATGCTGGCGACCAGCGTGCGTGCCTGGGCGTCTGCCCTCGTGGCCGCCTTGGCTGCCGTGACGCCGGCTGCGGGATGCGGCCACCACGGCCGCCACGACCACGACGACACGCCGTTTTCGGCAGAGTACCTGGAAGAGCTCGAGAAGAAATGGGGGCCCGAGGTGCGTCCCCCCCCCCTCCCCCTCTTTGCATGACGCCGTCTTCCGGTGCTGACGTGACCCATCACCCCCCCCCCCCCCCTCAGTGGCCATTCAACGGCATCGGCTCGTTTGGCCACCTCGAGTACGTGCGGTGTCTGACGACGCCCGCCGAGCGCTACGACATTGCCATCATCGGCGCGCCCTTTGACACGGCCGTGTCGTACCGGCCGGGCGCGCGGTTTGGGCCCCGTGCCATCCGCCAGGCCTCGAGCCGGCAGACGGCGCTGCGCGGGTTCAACCAGCGCGCCGGTATCAACCCGTACCGCAGCTGGGCGCGCGTCCTCGACTGCGGCGACATCCCCATTACGCCGGTCGACAACGCCGTGGCGGTTGCGCAGATGTCGGAGGCCTTTGCCGAGCTCGGCAAGCGGCCGCCGGCCTCGGCCGCCGTGCTGGACCGGCCCCGGCTGATCACGCTGGGCGGCGACCACAGCCTGGCGCTGCCGGCGCTGCGGGCTCTGCGGAACATCTACGGGACGCCGCTGCGCGTGATCCACTTTGATGGTAGGCAAGGGGGTCGCATCGAAAGGGGAAAAGAACAAGGAGGAAAACCACAAGGAAAACTACAGACGCTGACCAGCCTCGCCGTCTAGCCCACCTCGACACGTGGCACCCCGACAAGTATCCGTCGGCTTGGCCGTCCGAGCAGGCCCAGTTCAACCACGGGTCCATGTTCTGGCTGGCGGGCCGGGAGGGTCTTCTCAACAACGCCAGCAGCGCACCCTCTGTGCACGCGGGCCTGCGCACGCGGCTGAGCGGCGACGACTACACCGACTGGGTCGACGACGACCGGCAGAACTGGGTGCGCATCAGCGCCGACGACATGGACGACATGGGCGGCGCCAACGCGGTGCTGCAGGCGATCCTGGCGGCGATCGGCAACACCGACGACCCCGTCTACCTGTCGGTCGACATTGACGTGCTGGACCCGGCCTTTGCCCCGGGCACGGGGACGCCGGAGCCGGGCGGCTGGACGACGCGCGAGCTGATCCGGATCCTGCGCGGGCTGGAGGGCCTGAACATTGTCGGCGCCGACGTGGTCGAGGTGGCGCCGGCGTACCAGGGCGCCGGCGAAGAGACGGCGCTGGCGGCGGCGCAGGTGGTCTTTGAGATCCTGACGTCGATGGTGAAGCGCGGCCTGGCCGGCATGGGCAAGGAGGGCGCCGTGTACGTCGGCGGCGCGGAGAACGACGGCGAGCCGGTGCGGGTCATTGACGAGCTGTGAGGCTGGGGCAGCTGGGAAGCACGGAGGAAAAAGAACAAAGAAGAGGGAGCAACAGCTCCCGTCCGGTTGAACGGTTGAGGGGGGGGGGGCTTTGTCGACGGCGAGGCCGCTGAGCAGCAGATGGCGAAGAGGCGGACCAGTAGCAAGTAAGACAAGATTAAATGAAACCGAATAAAACAAACCAAAAGCGGTGTCTCTCTTTTCTCTGCATCCCTTCGCTCCAGAAGCCAGTCCTTATCGCACGCAGCCGGTCGTCGTGCGGCTCGCTGTGACTCAACATCGGCAGACTCTCAAACCGCACGTCGCAAGGCCCGGCGCCCCTGAAAACCGCTGTGACTCAACACCAGCCGCCCCCGCCTATTAAGTGCTGGGCTCCTGCCCTCTCTTCCTCCCTCTCCCGCGTCCAAGCTCGCCCTAGCAATTAATTGATAACAACCCCACCACGTCTTTCCACCCAGAACGACCTTTTTTTTTTCTCGTCTCCCGTCCCACGTCCAGTCTCTCGCACCCTCTCCCCCTTCTTTCCTCTTTTCTCTCCCTCCACAACCACGATACAGGCCGACGCATACGTGGTCCCCTTTTGCGATTCCGGCGTGAGCTGTCGACATTTCCTCTGCATCGCACACCTGAACGTTCGCCCGCGTCCAAGCCAGCGCCCCCCTCCTTCAAAAAAACACAACAAGAAAAGTCTTGCCTTCTCTCCCGCACCATGGCATCGGCCCCCGAACCCGCGGTTCGCGTCGCCAAGATGGAGGCCCCGGCTGTCGCTGCGGCTGCCGAAAAGATTTACGTCGACACGGACGTCGGCAAGGACGACGAGTCTGCCGACGGCTCGGAGGCCAAGCCGTACAAGTCGCTGGCCCACGCCTACATCCAGAGCGGCGCGGACAAGCAGCCGGCGGCGGAGTACCTGATGCGCTCGTCGACCACGGCGGCACCGGGGTCTGACGAGGCGGCGCGGCTGCAGTGGAAGGCGCCGGCCAAGAGCGCGGCCAAGAAGGCGCAGACGCTGCTGGACGGCCACCGGAAGAAGCTGGCGCGCGCAGAGCAGGTGCTGGCCAAGGAGGAGGAGCAGAAGCAGCAGCGCGCCAAGAACCTGGAGGCGGCCAAGGCGGTGACGATCACGGCGGACCCGGCGCTGCCGGCGGCGCGCACGATCAAGCTGTGGAAGAAGGACGTGCCGCTGGGCAGCAAGGACAGCAAGGGCGCGCGCGTGCGCGTGTTCGGGCGCATCCACCGGCTGCGCGTGCAGAAGCAGGCGACGTTCCTGACGCTCAAGGACGGCTACGGCTTCCTGCAGTGCATCCTGGCGGCGGGCCCGCTGACGCAGACGTACGAGGCGCTGCTGTTTGCGCAGGAGACGTCGCTGTGGCTGTACGGCGAGCTGCGCGAGGTGCCGGCGGGCGCGACGGCGCCGGACGGGCGCGAGCTGCACGTGGACTACTACGAGGTGTACGGGCGCGCGCCGGGCGACGCGGAGGCGATCACCAACATTGTGGCGTCGGGCCAGCAGGACCCGTGGGAGTCGGACATGCTGGACAAGCGGCACCTGGTGCTGCGCGGCGACAAGGCGTCGGCGGTGATGAAGCTGCGGTCGATCCTGTACGCGTCGTTTGTGACGGGCTACCAGGCGCGCCGCATCGCGTCGGTGTCGCCGCCGGCGTTTGTGCAGACGCAGGTGGAGGGCGGCTCGACGCTGTTCCGCGTGCCCTACTACAACGAGGACGCGTACCTGACGCAGTCGTCGCAGCTGTACCTGGAGACGTGCCTGCCCAGCATGGGCGACGTGTACTGCATCGAGAAGTCGTTCCGCGCGGAGAAGTCGCTGACGCGGCGCCACCTGTCCGAGTACACGCACGTCGAGGCGGAGCTGGACGCCATCGTGTTCGACGACCTGCTCGAGCACATCGAGGACATGATCTGCGGCGTCGTGGACGCCGTGCTGGCGGACCCGGCAGGGCAGGCGCTGGTGGCGCTGCTCAACCCGGGCTTCGTCAAGCCGCAGCGGCCCTTTAAGCGCATGACGTACGCGGCGGCCATCGACTGGCTCAACGCGCAGGACCCGCCGGTGCCCAACGAGTTTGGCGAGCCGCACGTGTTCGGCGACGACATTGCCGAGGCGGCCGAGCGCCGCATGGTGGACACGCTCGCCGTGCCGGTGCTGCTGACGCACTTCCCCGTCGAGGTCAAGGCGTTCTACATGAAGAAGGACCCCAGCGACCTGCGCGTGACCGAGAGCGTCGACGTGCTGATGCCCAACGTGGGCGAGATTGTCGGCGGCTCCATGCGCATGGACGGCTACGACGAGCTGCTGGCGGCCTTTAAGAGCAAGGGCCTCAACCCGGAGCCGTACTACTGGTACCTCGACCAGCGCAAGTGAGTGACCCCGAGACCCCGCGACCCCGCGACCCCGTTTCTGCGCGGCAAGAAGATTGCACCCGCTAACAAACGCCCTTTGTCTAGGTACGGCACGTCGCCGCACGGCGGCTACGGTCTCGGTCTGGAGCGGTTCCTGGCCTGGCTGGCCAACCAGCACACCGTCCGGACGTGTGCCCTGTATCCGCGCTTCATGGGACGCGCGAAGCCGTAGGGGGACTGCGGGGAGGGGGACCGGCGTGTCAGGCTCTTTTAGTATTTGTGCGCTGCTTTCACAACGGTATAGACGGGTGTGCTCAGGCGGGCGGCCGGGTCACAAAGCCGGGATGGGGAGGTGGGAAGATGGGACGATGGGACGATGGGACGTTGGGAGGGAGGGGGGATTTCTATGACGTTTGTGTGGATTTGCCGTCGCGCGGCCTCGAGACACTTTCAATGGCAGATGGAAAGGACTGGGAAAATGCAGAAACGACGTGGGATCGTGGTGTCCTATGCGATTGTAGTCCCAGACGATTTTTCTTCTTTTTCCTCCTCTTCTCCTCCTCTCTCCGTCCCCTTCCAGCTGGCCTCATTCCCCTACTCTGTACGTCGGACGTCGTTCTTCCTTCCGCAAGCATCTGGACGGACCAGACGTCCCGGGAAAGGTTCCTGGGGGCGGCTTAGCGCGGGTTGGGTGCTCCCTTTGTGATGGGTGCCGCGGCCGACGTCGTCTGCTGCCTTCCTCCTTTCGTTTCCGGCCGGCGCGTGCTCCTTCCCTCCAAGATCGGTGCGCGTCGCTGCCTCGCGACCTTTTGTTTTCTTTTTTTTTCTTTTTTTTCTTCTTTTCTTTTTTTCTTTTTCTTCTTCTTTTTCTTTCTTTTTCCCTCTTCTTTGATTTCGCCTTTCTCCCTCCCCCCTCCCTTATTTCAGTCGCCTCCTTGTCTCTTACATTCCTTGGATCTCGACCCGGTCTGCATCCGTGTCTGTCTGTCCAACCTTTGAGAAATGCACCGCATCGCTCTGTACTCTGCATCTCGCTGCTCGTCTTCCGCACCCATAAGGCTGGACGGAGGCCCCTTGCCAGGGCGGAGCCCCTGTCCGTGTCCCCTTTCCATCTCCCCTTGCCCTCCCCCTTGCCCTGCCTGCCCAGCCCAGCCTCCAGCGTCGCAGCGCCACACTCCGCGTCGGGTGTGGTTCATTTCAGACCAGGGGCCGACGTTGTGCGTCCTGCCCCTTCCCCTTCCCCTTTTTCTCTCTCCCAGAGACGGTCCCCTGCCCGTCATGCAGCAGCGTAGGATATGCCACCCATGTGCAACCCCTTTTGCTCTTTTGCCCTTGTCCTCCGACCTCTGCCCTTTGCAGGTCGTCTCGCTCCCGGCGACGCGACATGTCTTTCCCAGAGCCTCGCATAGCCCGTTTCAGGCGGCGCCACGACGTCGTGGCTGCACGGGGCGTGGACGTGGCCGAGTCGACGCAGGCTCGCGGCGCGTTGGCAGGGACGAAGCGCGGCCACAACTGTCTTACAACCGCCCTGGCCGCGCTCTCTTGATCTGATCTGCTCAGTCCCTGGCCTCTCTCCCTCGCACTCTCCTTCACAGGGCTCGGCTCCAGCACCCTCTACCCGGTCCGCTTCGTTTCGTTTCGGGAGGTGGGCAGGGGGGCTGCTACCAGACTTTACGACGTACGCATTGGCCCCCCTGGCGCAAGCTCCCCTGGAACGTTTCTATTATTATCCCCCCGGACAAATCAAGAGAGGGAGACAGGGTGAGAGAGTGGGAGAGAGTGAGCGAGATAGAGACCGATAGAGAGAGACCGACACGTCTTTTGATCAGCAGACGAGCCACATTCTGGGAAGATCCCATCAATCTCCGTTCTCCGTACTCCGTACTCCGTACTCCGTACGCGTAGCAGGCGTGGACGGGCCCAGTGAGGAGCAGCAATGGCAAGACGTCCAAAGTACGATGCGTCGCATGCGTCGCATGCGTCCGACGGCGAGCGGAATCGGACAGACGAACGGCGGCCAGCTCTGCCCAACGGTTCTTTTCGCGTCTGTTTAGATTTGGCACTTGCATGGGGCAGCCTACTACTAGCGGGCGACGCGCTTGCGAGCACGACGGCTGCCAACGACACGGGATGCATTCGGAGTACACGAGTACGCTGTGCAGGCACGACACTCGGCTGGTCATCGTCGTATTATGGCCTGGCCGCGCAATTTAGCCACGGCTCGCCCTCCCTTTGCCCAATCCACGGCGTCCACATGCGGCCGAGGGCGTCCGCGCCTGAAAGAAGAGGCTGCAGAGCAAGGGCCGGAGGCCAGAGGGCGTTGGATCGACAAAGAAATTCCTCGGTGGGCCTGGCCTGGCCGGCCGTTAGCTGCGCCGCGGGCGTTTTTTTCTTTTTTTCTTTTTTTTTCTTTTTTTTCTTTTTTCTTTTTCTGTCGCATCCCAGCTGTTCGTATCGGGCTTGGGGATGCTCGGAGTGGGTCCTCGCATACCGTGCCTGGTCGCGACCACCAGTGCCTGGCGTCCTCCCAGGCCGCAAAAACGAGTACTCGTATTATTATGTCCTCCTCCTCTTCTGCTTCCTTCCTTCTCTCCTCTCTCCCTGCCGCCCGTTGCTCTTTCCGCCTGCGTCGCCTGCTCTCCACGGCCTGCATCGCTCCTGCCGCGTTGCGCCGCTCGATGCTCGCCTCCTTGCCTGGCCTCGCCCGCCGTGCCTCCAGCGCTCCTTCCCACCCAGCCTCCTGTTCTGCACAGGCTTCCCCTGGACGGGCCTCATTAAACTTAGCGCGCCCCAATTAAATGTCTCCTGTCCGCTTTGGGCAATCGCCAATCCACCAACGGAACATCACCCCCCCCCCCTTTTCCAATCCACCCAGACCTCCTTCCCTGTCTGCTCGCTCACCTGCGTCTCTGTCGTTGCCCTTCACTCTAACCCGTTTCCTCGCGCTCCCTCTCTCTCCTCTCTTTCTTTCTCTGCGATCCTCCTCTTCTCCCCCCTCTCCTCCTCCACTCCTCCTCCACTCCTCACCCCCCAGTCCGTTCGCTCGACTCCTTTTCCTTTCTTTCCTTTCTTCTCTTTCTCTCATTCTCTCTCGCTTCGGCCTTTGCCGTTCTTCACTCTCGTTTTCTTCACTCTTTGGCTCTTTGGTCTCTCTCTTTTTCTTCTTCTTCTCCCTCCTCTCTTCTCTCGTTTTTTCCCTCCTCCTCCCTCGTCGCCTCCTCTCCTCCCCTTCTTCCTCTTCCGTCTTTCTCCTCTCCGTCCACCTGTCTTCTGTGCTCGTGGTCGACTTCAATTCTTCAACCGGCTTTCTTGCCACCACCTTCTTCTTTTTTCTTCTTTCTTTCTTCGTCGTTCGCTTCCCCCCCCTTTCCCCCGTGCTTCTTTGCTCGCCCTCCCTCGCCTCGTCGTCCTTCGAGTCCTCGTGATCGACCACTCCATCCCAACCTCGAGCCCGTATTCTTCTTTTACTTTCTTTCTTCTCCTTCGAGTCGTTCCGAGTCGTCTGCTTCTTGGCCACTCCCCAAACGCAAAACCACACAGACAGACCTCCGTTCACACTGCTCCTCGTGCTCTTCTTGCTCGTCTTGCACCTTTGCTCCTCTGGTCGACTACAATATTTTCTTTCTTTCTTTACGCCTTCTTCTCCATCGCCGACCGAATCGTCTGCTTCGGCCACCACCTTTCGACATTTATTAATATTTTCTCGCACTTACTTGACCTGTCCAGACAAACCAACTTCCCAGCTTTCCAGCTTCGATTCTTTCCACACCGGCAAGCCGCTTCGACGACCCCGCCCTCTTTTTGTTTTGTTTCTCTCGATACCCATCAATTTTGAATTCGATTTTTTGGCCTCGCTTGTCCCGTCTTCTCCACAAGCCGACAACCACTGCATCTACATCCCAGCGCGTTTCTGGACACAATCTTTGCATCGATACGCGTCTGGACTTCTCTCCTTTTTTTGGAATAGAACATCGTACACGCTCTATACATCGAGAACATCCTCGACAACGCTCGTTCAACTCAACACCGCACAACGCCTCCTCCCCATCTCAACCGTACCCCCCGACTCGCGTGCCCAGTTCAAGGGCACGAAGAATCATTCAAAACGGCGGTTCTATCTCACATTTCTCGGGACGGCCTAGTCCCCCCTCATCTTCTCGGGATGCAGGACATCAGCGTTCCCGTCGGCCAGCCTGGCCCCAGCGGCGGTCGTTTTGGCCATGCTTCCAAGCCCTCGAACAGCGACACCGGCTTCTCGCACGGCGCCTTCACATCAAACATCGGTGGCTTCGGTGACCGCCACCCGCGTCGTGTCAACATCCCCAGCATCAACACCCAGTCCATGACCCAGCCCCAGCCTCCCACCACCACAGCCCTCGATATGACCACGCCCGGAACGGCTTTCGACATGCAGTTTACGTCCCTCCTTCCGTCCCAGCTTCTTCTTGGCAGCCCGTTCCAGCCCGGCACGCCTGCGGCCTTTGCCACGTCCCAGTTCCAGGGCCAGCTCGGCTACCAGCAGGTGCAGCAAGTCCAGCAGATCCAGCAATCCCAGCTTCAGGCCCAGCAGCAGCAGCAACAGCAGCAGCAGCAGGTCAACAATGGCCAGATCAACGGGCAGGTCCACATGCAACAGCTTGGTGGCCAGCAGAGCCCTGACCAGCAGAACCTGTCTCCCCAGGCCTACCAAACAATTGTTTCGCCCTCGACCTACGGTGCCCCCCAGTTCTACTCCCCCCAGTCGCCCAGCGGCGCCTTCAACAACCTCGGCGGCCAGATCCAGGTGTCCATGCAGCCCACGTCGCCCGTCGCTATAACCCCCGGCATTGTCAGCGGCACCAGCCGCACCGTCTACTTGGGCAACATCCCTGCCGATACGCCTGCCGAGGAACTCCTCGGGCACGTGCGGAGCGGCCAGATCGAGTCTGTCCGCATGCTCCCGGACAAGAACTGTGCTTTCATTTCGTTCCTAGACGCCAGCTCTGCCACCCACTTCCACTCAGATGCCATCTTGAAAAAGCTCTGCATCAAGGGCCAGGACGTAAAGGTCGGCTGGGGCAAGCCGTCCCAGGTTCCCACTTCTGTGGCTCTGGCTGTGCAGCAGTCGGGCGCTTCCCGGAACGTGTACCTGGGCAATTTGCCCGACGAGATGACAGAGGAGGAGCTGCGGGAGGACCTGGGCAAATTCGGCGCCATCGACACCATCAAACTGGTGCGGGAGAAGAACATTGCTTTTATCCACTTCCTCTCCATCTCCAATGCGATCAAGGCTGTCACCCAGCTGCCCCAGGAGGCCAAATGGCAGAACCCGCGCCGCGTCTACTACGGGAAAGACCGCTGCGCATATGTGTCCAAGACCCAGCAGCAGAACGCTGCTCAGTATCTCGGCATCGCCCCCGGCTATGCCCACATGCTCACCGGTGCCGACCGCGACATCATCTCGAACGCCCTGGCGCAGCAGTCTGTTGCTGCGGCTGCCGTTGCTACCACCGCTGGCGGCATCAGCAACCTGGGCAACCGGACCATCTACCTGGGCAACATTCACCCCGAGACCACAATCGAGGAGATTTGCAACGTTGTTCGTGGTGGCCTGCTGCACCATGTCCGTTACATCCCGGACAAGCACATCTGCTTCGTCACGTTCATCGACCCCACCGCCGCCGCATCCTTCTACGCCCTCAGCAACTTGCAAGGCCTGATGATCCACAACCGGCGCCTGAAGATCGGCTGGGGCAAGCACTCCGGTGCCCTGCCGCCTGCAATTGCCCTGGCTGTCAGCGGTGGTGCTTCGCGCAACGTGTACATTGGCAACCTGGACGAGACCTGGACGGAGGAGCGGCTTCGCCAAGATTTCACCGAGTTCGGCGAGATTGAGCTGGTCAACACTCTTCGCGAGAAGAGCTGTGCATTTGTCAACTTCACCAACATTGCCAACGCCATCAAGGCCATCGAGGCCATCCGCAGCAAGGAGGAGTACAAAAAGTTCAAGGTCAATTTTGGCAAAGACCGTTGTGGCAATGCCCCGCGCCAGCTCCAGCCAGGCAGCGGATCGGGCCAGTCTCCTCGTGGCGAGGGCAGCCGTATCGCATCCCCCCCGCCAAACGGCTCAAGCCAAAACAGCGGCTCTCCGACAAACGCCACGTCGCCCAGCAGCAACCCACCGGCCGTGACGCTTTTCAACTCCACGAACAATGCTCTGACGATGTACCTGAGCCACGTGTCCCAACAGGCAGCCCAGCAGCAGCATCAGCAGCACCAGGTTCTGGCCGCACAGCAGGCTGCTCTGTTCGGCACTGCGGCTTCCCCGGCAACGGAACTTAGCCTCGAAGTGCCTCAGGGCCCCATACTTTCGGGCCACCAGCAGTCTGCAAGCATGTCGAATGGCTATGCCACGAATGGGGCTACGAGTGCTAACGGCACAACCACGATTGGCGGCCTTCTGGCGCCTAGCAACTCTCGGGGCCAGCACAACCGTGCTGTGAGCCTACCTGTTCTTGCGCCCGGCTTCGAGAATGGCGGCACCAGCCCAGGCGGTATGCCGGGCAGCAACGGGGCCAACGAGGGAGAGCGCAGAGGCCACCAGTACCAAGCCAGCTTTGGCGGTATGGGTGCCGGCTATGGCCTTGCCATTCAGGGCGGTCTGAACGGTTGGGTTGAAGAGGAGGTCGCAAACTAATGGGCATAAAATCATAGCTAGAAAAAGAGAAAGAAAAAAAAGGTACCCTGCAGATTCGATTTTGGTGGAAGGAGGAGGTGGAGGCACAGAAAAGGGGCTTCAAGGCAGCACAAATTGCTTAGCTGTTGTGATTGCTCGTTAGCATATTCTTTTCTCGCGTTTTGTTTTGGTTATCATTTCTCTTATTTTAATTTTTGAGTGTTTTCTGTTGTCAATCTCGGGTTGGCTTTGGCTTTTTTTTGAATTGCACCTCGACAGAATACCATAATTTCTGTATTCTTTTGTATGATATACTTTTAGGAGGAGTTACACAAGACAGTTTCTGGCGAGAAAAAGAGACAACATCTACACATTTGTCTGAAGCCTGCACGCCGCCGGACTTGTGAAGAAGCACAAGACACACAAGACAAAAGAAAACGCGTCCGCAGGATGCGGGTAGTTTGGGGTTTCAAACGAGCCAGCAGCGATCGCCTACCAGTCGTCTGGCGGCATCGCGTTCGCAAGACCAATCACGGCTTCGTCTAACTCTTCTGCAAGTTCAACGCAGAAGGACTCCGGTATTCTGGAGCCGGCATACAAGCGCTTCCGCAGCCGCTTGGCAAGGCCGCGGATGGCAACGATGGAGTGCGTGTACTGCTTTTGCACGCCTCGAGGTGCCCCATCGACGAGGTCGCCAACGAGCGCGATGACGGCAACGGTGCACTGGACGATCTTCTCGCCAAGGTCGCCGGCGACTTTCCAGGTCTGCTCGCCCGGGCCAGCCCACGCGGCAACGTGCGTCACGAGGTCCATGGACGGCACCCGCGGGCCGGGCGTCTTGTAGTCGAACAGGATGACTTGCATGACGCCCACGACGGCCTCGCCCCGCAAGGTGTCGAGCGCGGTCGCCGTCCCCTTGGCCATGCTCTCGAGGACGGTGGCCAGGTCCGCCGCCAGGTGCGTCCAGAGGCCGTGCTCGAGCAGGACCTCCATGGACGTGCGGGCCAAGGCTTCTTTGTTGCCGCGGCCCCTGTCGCCCTCGTCGTCGTCGTTGTCGTCGTCGTCGTAAAAGTCGAGCGCCAGAAGTCCCCGAAAGGCATCGAGCACGGGCAGGCGAAAGTCGAGGGATGCCGACGAGGACGCCGACGACGACGAGGACGCCGACGACGCCGTGTACAGATCCACAAACATGTCAGCCAGCCCGAGCGCCTCGCGCCGGAGTCCGGGGTTGTCGTCCTCGGTCAGCCACAGGGACAGCGTCCGGACCGCCGACAGCACCAGCGGGTCGCGCTGCACGACCATGTCGGCATCGGCCGCCTCCCAGGTCAGCGGCAGGCCGGCGGCGTCGAGCGCGTGGGAGAAGTGGCGGTGGCGGTGGCGGTCGTCGTCGCCACCGAAGCCCGTGCGCGCGTCCGGGTGCAGGCCCTGGGCGCCCGCAACCGCGCCGTCCCACCGGTCGCGCAGGTACTCGACCGTCAGCGACAGCGTCTCGGGCATGACCTTGCGGATGCGCAGCAGGTTGTCGGGCGACATGGCAATCGACACGGAATTTTCCGCGTCGTCGTAATAGGAAATGTCGACGTGGCTGTCGCTATTGTTGTTGTTGTCTTCGTCTTCGTCTTCGCCAAAGTAGCGTAGAAGGTGACCGACAAAGGCTGTCAGAACGTCAAAGGCAGCGGCGAGGCGCGAGGCAGGACCGACATAAGACTCTGTGTTGTTGAGCTGCGCAAGCAGGCCCGGCAGCGTGGCGCGGATGTCGACCAGCAGCAGGTTGACAAACAGATACGCAAAGGACTTGTCGTCGGATGGGGAGCCACCCTTACTGCTGCTGCCGCGTCCCATTTTCTCCTTTCCCTTTCCCTTCCCTTTGTCCTTTTCCTCCTTCCGCTCCTCGCCTACTTCGCTGAAGAGGAGATATTCGGCTCGCCTAGGGAAAACATGCACCAGGGCTGCAGAGGCATAGGTATACGCCGCACGAGACTGCCCCGTCGGCCGGCGGACTGCGAGGCGGCGGATGAAGCCGACGACCGGCCGCAGCCAGGGCATCGAGTCATCGGCCGTGGGCAGGAGCTCGGGCATATTGTGGAGTTCGGAGAAGAACATGGCGTTGCGCAGCAGCTTGGCCAGGAAGTCCAGCAGCGTCACGCCGTCGCTGCCCTTGAATGCCGCAACCAGCTTGGGCAGCATGGCCTGGAGCGTTTTCGTAATGCTTCTGCCGGCAGTCGCCTCGCCGGCAGCGGCGCCATCGCCATCGCCGTCGCCATCGCCGTCGCCGCCACCGCCGCTGGTCCCGGCCTGCAGAAACCCATACAGCCAGACGGCCAGCAGAATATCCAGCACCAGCGGCTGCGTGGGCGCCATCTCGATCAGCGGGCTGTAGTCGTCGACCTGGTTGTAGAAGACGGCTGCGCCCGCCTCGCAGCTGACGAGCGTCGCTAGAGTCTGCAAGATCAGGGTCGTGACGGACTCTGGATCGGCACTGCCCCTCGCGCCGCTGTTGCTGCTGCTGGCGCCGCGGGGGGTGGCGGAGCTAGAGCTCGTTTCACGAGCGGCGGCGTTTAGCAGAGACGCGACCAGTGGCGGGATGCGGCCGACAAGCCGCGCATCGCCGCGCCGCTCGGCCGGCAGGATGCGCACGGCAAACGTGTGCAGCACGGCGGCGGCCAGGTCGCGCATGTGCGCCGCCTCGGCACCACCCCGGGATGCCGTCGAGTCCGCGCCCGATGGCGCCGGCGCCGACGGCGGCCGCAGGCCTGCCCGCAGCAGTTTGTCGAGGAACTTGACGGGCACGGCGGTCCAGAGCCGCAGCAGCGTTGGCGAGTCTATGGCCGCCGCTGCCTCTGGCGCTTTCGCTGTCGCTGCCGCCGCCGTTGCCGCCGTTGCCTCCGCTGCCTCCGCTGCCTCCGCTGCCACTGCTGCCTCCGGCAGCACCTGGTCGTCGAGCACGGCCTTTAGCAGCGCCAGGGCCGCAAATCGCGAGGTGTCGTCCTTGGCGCGCAGAAGCTGCTCGATCCTGGCGACGGCAGCCTCTTGGCCATCCGCAGCCGGGCGGCCCTGGCCGGAATCTGCGCCGTGCTGCCCACTGCCCTCGACTGATGCCATGTCTGTATCGTTTTCGGCGGCGGCAGGTGCTGTCTTGCGGGCTCTCTTTCGAGGACCCATCGCTGGATGGGCGGAGCCGAGACGTTGCTAGCCCGTGAGGATGATGAGGCAAGGCTTGGACTCCGGGCTCAGAAAAAGGATGGGCGGCCGAGCAGGGCGGTCAATCAAGCACAGCAGGTTTCGCTCTTGTGTCTGAGGAAGGGAAAGGCGGTACAAACAATAACACATAGAGACCGCTAGTTGTCAAGGTCTGTAGTGCTAAAAGTGGATCCAGTGACGAGCCATCGCCATAAAACTTCCTACCGCAGCCGGACCTGTTGGCAAGAAATAGGTAGTCAAGCGGCATGGCATTTGTGCTGTCCCATTCTTATGCTTTCACCGTTTGTTGCCCTCCGGACCTCTCGACCGTTTGTCTCACCTGGTCGGCCACATCGCTGATGCTTGCTTGGCCACCTGTCCACCGCATTTGTCAGTGTTCGTTCTGCTCCCGTTGTTTAGAACTACGCAGTTGCAGTTGTTAACACTAGTTGTTGACTGTGCGTGCACAGGCAGGCGCGATCGCTGTGGTGCACGGACCACCTAGTTCACAACCTTGGCGTTGATTGGGCGGCAGGTGCTCAACTGCAGCTTCCCAGCTTCAACATCCACAACCTTGCAGGAGAACCACGTCTTGACTTCAGCGCCCGTTTTTTTGGACGAACCCCCAACCCCGACTCCGATTGCGCGTTTCGCGACAAACCCCCACGTCGACGCAGACTGTTTATTCTCGCATCTTCGCGCCCGTGCCAAGCCATCGGAGCTGCGCAATGACGGGTCCGCCGTCCGATCACGATGGAACGTTTATCAGCAGCAGGGCGGAACATCATGAGCGGCAGCGGCGGAGGCGGCAGCGGCGGAGGCAGTAGCGCGCGGACATCGCCCTTCCGGAATAGCGGTGGGCATATCGATCTCCTTGGCGACGACGACGACGACAGCCGCGGAAGCCCTGCAGCCGATACTGGGGCCAGCAGGCAGCAAGGAAACGGACATGTGAACGGGGGGTTGGGCGACGACGGCGACGACGGCAACTACGACGATGACGGCGATGACATTGCTGTGCCGGCGGCTGACGTGGGCGGGCCCATGTCGTTCAAGCGACGCCAGAAGCAGACCAGCTTCCTGCCGCAGTCGGCGCGGACACTGCTCTCCGCATTCAGCCGCGACACACGGGCGGCGGCGGCGTCCTCACCCTACTCTCACGACGCGGGAGCACCCGGCGGCGGCGGCGGTCTGGGCGGGCTGGCCGGAGACAGCCACGAGTTCGAGACACAGGGCGTCGTCGGCGGCACCGGCAGTCCCAACAGCGCCCTCAATGTCAACGTGGGTGGCGGCAACGGCAAGGCCGGCGGCGGCGGCGCCGCCCCCCACGTCGTCGACTGGTACGCCGAGGGCCCCGGCCGCCGCGTCGGCTACGACGACTTGACGGCCATCGACTGGATCTTCGAGTACAACAAGGAGCGGCAGCGGCAGCGCGCCCTCATTGCCGGCTCCGGCGGGCTCCTGGGCTACGTGCGGCGCCTGCTCGACGCCGGCCAGGTGTGGGTCGTGCTCGTGCTGACCGGCCTGGCCATGGGCGCGCTGGCAGCGGCCATCGACGTGGCCTCGGACTGGCTGGGCGACCTCAAGACCGGCTACTGCGCATCGGGCGGCACGGACGGCGGCGCCTTCTACCTCAACCACGGCTTCTGCTGCATGGGCTACGACGAGGGCGCCATGTGCGAGGGCTGGCGGCCGTGGGCGGCCGCGCTCGGCATCACGTCGTCGGCCGTCGGCAAGTGGTTTGCCGAGTACCTCTTCTTCGTCGTGCTGTCCGTGACCTTTGCCGTCTGCGCCGCCCTGCTGGTCAAGGAGTACGCCGTCTACGCCAAGCACAGCGGCATCCCCGAGATCAAGACGATGCTGGGCGGCTTCGTCATCCGGCGGTTCTTGGGCGCGTGGACGCTCGCCACCAAGTCGCTCGGACTGGTATGTCTCTCCAACCCGGCTGAGGGTCTTGGGCCGCATCGGCGCATCGGGCTCTCTCTTGTTTGGCGTCGTCGGCTGACCTCCTCCTTAGTGCCTTGCAGTCGCGTCCGGCATGTGGCTCGGCAAGGAAGGCCCCTTTGTGCATGTCGCCTGCTGCTGTGCGAACCTCTTCATCAAGCTGTTCCCCAGCATCAACACCAATGAGGGTTCGTTATGTGCCGGGGTTTTTTTCTATCGTGCTTCTTTTCTTCCCCTTCTTTTCTCCCCCCGCCTGTGACCATAGCTGACCCTGGATGCAGCGCGCAAGAGAGAGGTTCTCTCTGCTGCCTCGGCCTCGGGCATCTCTGTCGCCTTTGGCTCGCCCATTGGAGGCGTGCTGTTTAGCCTCGAGGTAAGAACCCTCTCTGTCCCCGTTCCTGAGTCTCAGCGTGCGCGCCTAACCCCCTAGACCCTCTCCTACTACTTCCCCGACAAGACGATGTGGCAGAGCTTTGTCTGTGCCATGACTGCGGCCTTTGTCCTCCAAGCCCTCGACCCCTTCCGGTCCGGCAAGCTCGTGCTGTATCAGGTCCAGTACACATCGGGCTGGCACGCCTTTGAGCTGGTGCCTTTTGCCTTGCTGGGCGTTCTCGGCGTATGTCCTCCTTTTCTTCCTTTTCTTCCTCTTCTTCTTCTTCAACTGGCTCTCTATTCTTCGGCTGCTGACCCACCCAGGGCGTCTATGGCGGCCTCTTCATCAAGGTAAACATGTGGATTGCCCGGTGGAAAAAGGCCAACAGCAACTGGCTCCCAGGCCCCATTGTCCAGGTGACGCTCGTCGCCCTGCTCACTGCCCTCATCAACTACCCCAACCTTTACATGCGCGCCCAGTCGTCTGAGCTTGTGTCCAACCTCTTTTCCGAGTGCTCCGTGCTCTTGGAGGATCAGCTCGGTCTCTGCAAGACAGGCGCCGCCACTGCAGGCACCATCGTGCTGCTGCTTTTTGCCGCCGTCCTCGGCTTCTTCCTCGCGGCCATCACCTTCGGCCTGCAGATCCCGGCCGGCATCATCCTGCCCTCCATGGCCATTGGCGCCCTGACCGGCCGCGCGGTCGGCATTGTCATGGAGATCTGGCAGCACAACCACCCGGCGTTCCTCCCCTTCCAGTCCTGCGAACAGGACGTCTCCTGCGTCACGCCGGGAACATATGCCATTGTCGGCGCCGCGGCGGCGCTCACCGGCGTCACGCGCGTCACCGTCTCGATTGTCGTCATCGTCTTTGAGCTGACGGGCGCCCTGACGTACGTGCTGCCCATCATGGTGGCCGTCATGATCTCCAAGTGGGTGGGCGATGCCTTTTCGCGCCGCGGCATCTACGAAGCCTGGATCCATTTCAACGAGTACCCCTACCTCGACAACAGCGAGGAGATGCAGATCCCCGACGTGCCCGCCGCCCAGGTGATGACCCGCATCGAGGATCTTGTCGTGCTCACGGCCACGGGCCACACCGTTGCCAGCCTGCTGCGCGTCCTCGACACCTGCCCCTACCGGGGCTTCCCCATTGTGTCGGACCCGCGCGACGCCATCCTGCTCGGCTACATCTCGCGCGCGGAGCTCGACTACACGCTGCACGCGGCCACGCAGCCGCCGCGCGCGCTGCCGCCGGACGAGACCGAGGCCTTTTTCGCGCACCAGCCGCTGGCCGACCCGCGCACGACGCTGGACCTGCGGCCGTGGATGGACCAGACGCCGCTGACCCTGCCGTCGCGCGCGAGCCTGCACCTGGCCGTCAGCTACTTCCAGAAGCTGGGCCTGCAGTACGTGCTGTTCAGCGACCGCGGCGTGCTGCAGGGCCTGCTCACGAAGAAGGATGTGTGGTACGTGCTCAACGACGGCGCCGAGGAGTCGCGGCGCAGCGGTGGCGGTGGCCGAGGCGGTGGTGGTGGCGGCGACGGCGATGACGATGACGACAACGGCGATGGCGGCGACGGCCTTCGTGGTGGCAGCGGTTTCGGTGCCGGCCCGGGCGCGCTGGATGGGGGCGCTGCGGACGGCAACGCCACGGCCGGCGTGTCGGGGCGGCTGCGGGAAGACGGCCCCGGCGAGCGACGTGGCCTGCTGCACGAGGGCGCCGACGTGCTGGACAGCCCACTGAGTCCAGGACCGGAGCGCGAATCGATTCTATAGGGAAAGCAGACGAGAGAGGGGGAGAATGAGGTTGACAAGGACCCCTATACAATAGACAGATAGATATACATCCCCGTCATATATAATCCATGCTGTGCCAAAAAAAAAAGTTCATACGGGACATTCGGGACGCGATATATGCTGCAAATGGGTCTTTTTTCTTCTTTTTCATACCATGGAAACCTAAAAATGCTCTCCCAGGAAATAAGGAAAAAAGGGGGGAAAAAGACAGAAAACATAACGCCGTACGACATGAAAAACATAGCAAAATAAACAACAATGGCAACAACAGCACAAGGAAAGAAAAGTCCAATATACAACCACGACTCGCTCGCGTCCCCTCCCCCTCTCTCCGCCCCCCCCTAGTATTCATAGTCGTCGTCCACGGCCGGCCCCTTGCTCTTGGCCACGCTCTCCTGCTTGCGGTACATTTCGGCGACCTGCCGTGACGTCGTCGCCTGGTTGGGCTTCTTGTCGTCGCGGATGCGGATGAAGCGCGGGAAGCGCAGGCTGATGCCCCGGTGCTCGCCCGAGCCGTCGACGCCCTCGTGGCTGCCGGCCTTGTAGCGCGGGCTCAGGGTCAGGTCGGCCGTGCGCACCTCCCACACGTAGCGCGGCTCGAACCACACGTCCGGCTGGTGCTGGTTGCCGGCGCTGTGCGCGTAAAAGGGCTTGGCGCGGTCGATGACGGTGGCGCCGAGCTGCGCGTGCAGCTCGTCGAGGACGGCCTCGCTGAAGCCCGTGCCGATGTTGCAGATGGTCTCGTACGAGTCGGTGTCGGCGTTGTGGCAGGCCAGCAGGAAGGCGCCGTACACGGACGTGCGCTTGCCCTTGCCGTAGTAGGCGCCCAGGACGACGAGGTCCAGCGAGTCGCCGACGCCCGACAGGTAGTCCTTTTTGATCTTGAGCCAGTTGCGCGACCGCTTGCTGGGCTCGTACCCGCTCTCGGCGCCGTCGAGCATCTTGACCATCAGCCCCTCGCACGAGGCCTTGACGCTCTCGTCCAGGAAGGCCTGGATCGTGTCCAGCTCCTGGCCGTCCGTGTGCGTGGCAAAGGCAAACTCGCCCTCGACGGGGAAGAAGGCCTGCATCAGCAGGTCGCGGCGGGCCCGCAGCGGCTGCTCGACGACGGCCTCGCCGTTGAGGTACAGCAGGTCAAAGGCAAACACGCACACCTTGACCTTGACGTCCTCGATCTTGACGTCCTTGCGCTTGCGCGTCATCAGCTGCTGAAAGGGCAGCACCTTGCGCTCCGTCACGTCCCACGCGACCGTCTCGCAGTCCAGCACAAAGCTCTTGGTCTCCGGCTTGACCCAGGTGTGCAGCTTGGCCAGGATGTCCGGGTACTTTTTTGACAGGTCCTCGGAGTTGCGCGAGAAAATGGCCGCCAGGCCGTCCTGTGCAGGGGCGGCGTCTTTTGCGACGTAGTGGATCTGGGCCCGCTCGCCGTCGTACTTGTACTCGCACGTAAAGGTCTGGCCCTCGAAGCGGTCGAGCACCTCCGTGATGGCCTTGGTCGGCTTGGCCAGCATGGGTTTCAAGGGGATGCCGGGCCGCAGCTTGCAGTGCTCCTTGAGGTGCATGATGCCGTGCTCCAGCACGGCCGGCACAATAATATCGTAGCTCGGCAGTTCGCTGTACACGGTCTTGAGCATCGCCAGGGCCTGCTCCACGTCCGAGGCCGAGGCGGTCTTGCCTGCCACAAAGGCCTCGTGGTGGATGATGGCCTGGGCCAGAGACACCAGCACGGTCTTCTCGGCAAGGCCGAGGCGCAGCTTGCCCTCGAGGAAGCGCACAATGTATTTGGCCTCGCTGGGCCCGCCCTTGTCCTTGGTGATGTCGACGCGCCCCTGGCTGCTGCCCCGGGCGTCGGCTGCGGACAGCAGCTTCTTGATGCCGTCGACCTTGCGCTGCTGGGCGCCGTTGCCGGCGACGGTGGCGACAGCCATGAGGCCCCCGTGCACGCCCCGAACGGTGAGGGGCTTTGGCTTGAACATGGTGGGCTGCGTCGACCGCGACTTGACGGCGACGAGGCCCAGGTCGCCGATCTCCTTCTGGTCCTGCTTGATGACGGCCAGGCTGCGGCCCGTGGTCTCGCCAATGGCCTTCATGATGAGCGACTCGCCGATGCCCAGCTCGATGCCGGCATAGTCGGGCGCCAGCTTGTTGACCATGAGCAGGACGGTGGGCAGCAGATCCTGCGGGGTCAGGCGCAGCACCTGGCGCAGGAACAGCGAGCAGTACTCCATGATGATGAGGCGCTTTGTCGTGAGCTCGATGAGCGAGAAGGTGCAGCACAGCGCCGCGTAGGGCACGGGCTCGCCGGCCGTCCAGTCCGGGTAGGCGTCTGTCTTGGTGGTCGACAGGACGGTCTGGACGGTCTTGCGGATCTTGGCGGCAACCTCGGGCTTCCGGTCCTCCTCGTCCTCGGCGTCCTCCTCTTCGGCTTCCGAGGAGCTCTCTTCGGAGGCGGAGGACGTGGCCTCGTCGACACCGTCGTTACCGCCGGCCGTCTTTTTCACCGCCTTCTTGGTGCGGCTGCGGCTGCTGTTCCTGCTCCTGCTGCTGCTGCTGCTGTTTCTCCTGCCGCGGCTGCTGCCACGCTTTGTTGCGGCTGCTGTCGCGGCCGCAGCGTCTGCCGCAGCCACCTCCGTCTCTGCCTCCTTCTTGATTGCTGGAGGTGCAGGGGCGCCGTCCGACTCGTCCTCGTCGTCCTCGATGACCTTGCGGCCCTTGCGGGCGCGCTTGGCTGCGGGCCTACCGACGCTCTCGCCATCCGACTCGCCGTTGGGCGCGGCCTCGTCATCCGACAGCCGTTTTTTCTTGTCTACCTTGTCTTTCTTGTCTGTGCAGTCCGTCGAGGCAGTCGGTCAGTCGGTCAGCCGGGAAGCCAGGAAACCAGGAAACCAGGAATCCAGGAATCCAGGAATCCAGGAATCCCTTCGCTGTGATTCCGGCACAAAATCCAAACGCGCAAAAAGAAAAGAAAACACACCCTTGTCTGGCGCCATATTCTCCTTGGACGACGCTCCATCGCCGTTGGTCCGCCTGTCTGTCTTGTCTGTCTTTGTCGCAAACGACAGCCTGGTCTGCTGCCGCGGCGCCGGCTGCGCGGCTCCCGGAGCTCCGAAAAACTTTCTGCACGCCACGCTGTCAGCCCGACATCCACGACATCCATGACATCCACGACATCCCCCTCACCCAATGCAGACGGGGCTGTCTCAACGCGACCAAAAAAAGCAAAACAAAAGGAAACCTGCCCCAGTGTCGTCTGCGACGGCTTGACATACCCCAGGGTCGCCTGCTTGGTGGGCGGCGCCATGGTGCGCGGTGGGGTGCTCGGTCGGGGTCGGGGTCGCGGCCGGGACAGAACAACGATCGTGCGGCCGAGACCAGTCCTCGAGGCGATCGCGGTCAAAGCCGAGAGGTGTCCGCCTGCATCTGGGCCTCCTCGATGCTGCGGCTGTCGTTGTCGTCGGGCGATGTCGCGGCTGCTGCGAGACGTGATCGTGGGGACGGCGCTGGGCGCGAACCGGGCGAGGATGCGAGTCGCCACGGTTGCTCTGGCGTCGGGGGACGGATGGGAGGGACGAGGATCGGCCGCGCGATTCAGACACGGGGCGTTGTCGTTGCGTTGTCGTCCGTTGTCGTCTGCTGTCGTCTGCTGTCGTCTGTTTTTTCCTTTTTTGGCGATTCAATTTGTCGAGAGTTTTCTTCGCTGTTCGGCGAGGAAGGAGCAACCCCCTCCTAGGCACACGCGTGTTGTGGGGCCCGCAGCGCACGACCGCGTCGTACCAATCTAAGCATTCAGCGAGCGCTGGGCGTGGGCGACTCCACGACTACACGTGACCACGGCCTGGGGCCGGCGGGAATGTGAGCAGCAGAAGAGGCGACTCCACTCGGGGCCTATCTCCCCGAGATCCACCAAAAGGTTGGAGAAAGAAGAGAGAAATCGAGAGGATGCGCTGTTTTCGCAGCAGCAGAACTGAGCTCTGAGCACCCCGGCGCCTTTCTTTTTGTTCCGCAATTTAATCGTACAGCCGGCCCGGACAGACAGGAGACAGGAGCAAAGACGGAAGGGGGAAGAAAAGAAAGAAAAGAAACCAAAAAAAAAAAGAAACAAGGACACGGAAAATCGGCAACGATGGCATGGGTTTATTTTTGGCCAAGAAAAAACAGAGACATTATACATGCCGTCCTCCTCCTCCCAGTTATTACCCCCCCCCTTCCCGCATTGTACAGAGTGCCGTGCTCGGCCGTTTGGTTCTACTCAAAGTAGCGCAGCTCGTCGGCGGTGCGGCCGCGGATGAAGCTGGGCTCGCTGCCCTTGACGTAGATGTCGTTGAAGAGGACGTGGAGGTTGGCCTCCGGGAGGGCCATGGCCTCGGCGACGGCAACCTCCTCGTTGACGTAGGCGCGCGCCTCCTTGTCCAGGGCCTTGAGCTCGTCCTCGGTGACGACGCCCCAGTCGACAATCTTGTGCTTGAGGCCGGCAATGGGGTCGTTGGTCGAGCGCATGCGCTGGATCTCCTCGCGCGTGCGGTAGGTGGTGCCCGGGTCGGACATGGAGTGGCCGCCGTAGCGGTAGGTGACGTACTCGAGGACCAGCGGGCCGTTGTCGTTGGCGGTCCACTCCTTGCCGTACTGCACGGCGGCCTTGACGGCGAGGACGTCCATGCCGTTGACCTTGAGGCCGGGGATGTACTGGCCGCGCTTGTAGTAGTCGGTCAGCGCCGACGAGCGATTCGCGGCCGTGCCCATGCCGTACTTGTTGTCTGATGGGTTTTGGTCAGCGGCGGCCGAATGAGAGTGAGGGAGGGGGGGACCCAGGGAAGGAGAAAAGAAAACATACTCTCGCAGCCAAACAGGGCCGGCAGCTTCCACAGCTTGGCCATGTTGAACGCCTCAAAGACCTGGCCCTGGTTGCTGGCGCCGTCGCCGTACAGGATGACGGTCGCCGTCTTGCGGCCCTCGTACTTGTGGGCAAACGCCAGGCCGGCGCCCACGGGCACCTGTGCACCGACAATGCCGTTGCCGCCGTAGAAGCCCTTCTCGAACATGTGCATGGAGCCGCCGCGGCCGTAGGCGATGCCGCCCTGGCGGCCCAGCAGCTCGCCGACGATCTTGCGCACGGACGCGCCGCGCATGTAGGCAAAGCCGTGGCAGCGGTAGGCCGTGATCACGTCGTCCTCGGGCGTGATGGCGTTCTCGATGCCGACGGCCACCGCCTCCTGGCCCGTGGACAGATGGCAGAAGCCGCGGATCTTCTTCTCCTTGTACAGGCGGTCGGCGGCCATCTCCATCTGGCGGATGACCACCATGTCGTAGTACATCTTCTTGAGCTGCTTCTTGGTGACCTCGTACGTGTAGGGCGGGGGGTCGAGCTCGTAGGTCTCGAAGCTCTCGTCGCTGAGGCTGATGGTGAAGGGCTCGTCGTCGGACGCGGGCACGGCGCTCTTCTCGACGTGGGCCGACGCGGCATCGGTTGTGACGGTGCGCCGCGCGGCCACGGAGGGGGCGGCGCGGGCCGTCGTGACACACGAGGCCGCCGCAGCACGCAGGGGCAGCGCCGGGCCGGCCGCAGCTGTGGCGCGCAGGCTGCCGGCGGCGGCGACGCGGCCGGCGCGGAACGCAGCACGCGAGAACATGGTCGAGCGAGGGTCGAGCGAGGGTTGAGCGAGAGTCGAGCGAGAGGGAAGCAGACGAGACGATGGAGAGACGGCTCGATGGAGACAAAAGAAAAACAACGACAACCGAAGCAGCAGGTCGCGTTTGGGGCAGCAGAGCCGAGACGATGCTGATGCAGGGTTGGTGGGAAAAGGGGACCGCTGATAGGATGCGAGGTATTAAACCGGGAGCGAAAAGAAAAAAAGGGAAAAGGGACGAGGGACAGCTTTGGGCGGCCGCAATTACACCGGACTTTCCTCTGGCACACCTCCGAACGGGCGCGCGCTATAAAAAAACACAAAACACTCCCTGTTCGGCGAGAAAAACACCTATCCGGTTCCCGCAGACGGCCAATCACGCGCTGCGGGTGGGTCCGCCGTGTCCTCCTGGCCCCCAGCCAGTGCTGGGCGCTAGCCGCATGGGGCTACGCGCGCCCTGAGCAACCCAACCCCAACGCAACGGCCAAACCCAGCAATCACCCAGCTGCGATCTCGCTGTTGGCGTCGCTGCTGCCGTCGCTGCTGACTCGCTGCAATGTCAGGCCGATGCGCGCCCCACTTTTCACACTGCTAACTCGTGGACAGAGAAGACAAAAAGATGACAAGACGACAAGACGACTCTGCCGCCGGGATAAGCAACTCTTGCCTAGATTAACAGCTACTGACCCGGAACGGCTGTCCGCTCCGGCCCCTATTCCTTCTCTTCCACGTCGGCCCTCCCTGACAGAACCACGATGTCCTGGCCTCGACGAAGCCCTTCCACAGCGATGACAAGCAAAGAAAGCAAGGGACGACAAGACCACGAACAAGGAAGAAGAAGAAGAAAGATGATACGAAAGAAAAAGAGGGGAAACGATATACTCCGGCCCCCAGAACGCCCGTGTCCATGCCTCGTTGCAAGAGTATAAGAGATACGCAGGGCAAAACAACAAAAGAAAAGGGGAAACCAGAATGCAGAACAACACAAGGGGGCAAATGGGCTGCACACGTCCCAACAACCTTGGGGGAAGCGGCAAGAGAACCCAGACGGACGGCCCAACGCACGAATGGCCCTCCTGTGAACAACACCTTTGATACTACTTCGTATGCGTTCGTGATGCTGCAATAAGGCTGTAAAAAAGCAGGTGTCCTTTCGCATTAAAAAACAACAAAACAACAAAACAACAAAACAAGCTTCGTGCCGGTCTTGCCCCCTCCCCCAACAGCGAAGCGAACGGTGTGCCCTCGATCCTCAGAGGGCCAAGGGGTAGAACGGGACTCGAACTTGTTCGGGCATGCGCAACTAGTCAACCTGGGAAAACATCGAGTTTCCTTGTCGTAACCGTGTGGGGCGCCCGCCGTCGTCTGGGGGCTGCGACGACGACGCACCGGCTTGTTCGGGCATGTGCAGCAGGTCATTGTGGAAAAAGCTCGAGGGCCCCTGTGGCAGCGGCGCTGTCGCCGGCCCTGCGTCGGCCATGTCGACGTCCTGGCCGGTGGAGTCTCGCCGCGCGAGGCCAGGCAGCATTGTCTGCAGGCGCCGCGCATCCGCGGACATCGCGCTCCGCGGCCGGTCCGGCGACAATGGCGCGTGCAGCGTCTTCAGTGGGAACGACACCGGCCGATCGTTGAGAACCTCCTCTGGCGGGGAAAACGACCAAACCTCCATGACTGTCCGCCCACCGCGTAGCGCCATAGCCACGCATTTCTCGTCTTCGAAAGCAACGCGCCAAACGGCGTCACCGTAGGAGATCAGTTCACGAACCATCTGGCCAGTCTTCAAGTCCCACACCTTCACGCGGCCGTCGCTACCGCCACTCACAACGCGCGTGTCGTCGAACTGGAGGCTGGTGACACTGTTGTCGTGCGCCGCAAGGCGGTGGATGGGGCAGAAACGCGACAGCGACCAGACCCGGACCGAGCCGTCGGAGCCACCGGTCACGAGCGTGTCGCCGCGCATCTGGAGCTGCCCGACCAGCGACGTATGGCCCTGCAGAACTGCCTGGCACTCGCCGGTTGCTGCGTTCCAGATGCGCACGCTGGTGTCCAAGCTGCCCGTGGCAATCTTGACGCCGTCAAAGGCAATCGCGTAGATCTGGCTGTAGTGGCCCTGCAGCGTGTGCAGACAGCGGCCTTCGGAGATGCTCCAGACCTTGGCTGTGGTGTCATAGCTGCCTGACACGACAATGTCGCCCTTGATTTCGAGGCAGCGCACGCTGGCCTGGTGGCCGACCAGGACGTTTTTGCAGAGGCCTGTGCGTATGTCCCAGATGCGGAGCGTGGTGTCGCGCGACCCTGAGATGGCAGTGTTCTCATCCGACATCTTCAGACACCGCACCGTCGAGCTGTGACCGCGGAGGGTGTGCAGGCAGGCTCTGTAGACCAAGTTAGTTAGTCTGCAATTAAGAAGACAAGAAAAGAAAAGAAGAAAAAAAAACAAAGAGAAGGGGAAAAAGGGGGGGGGGGGGGGTTGAAGCGTTGTGGAAAGCATAGAGCATACCCCGTGATAAGATTCCACACGCGAACGTCGCGGTCGCAGCCGCCACTGACGAGAATATCGTCCCATGGAATCATGGCCCAGACACCCATGACATGACCCTGCAGCGTCTTCTGGTTTTCGCCTTCGGTGTCAAACACATGGATCCGAGCATTGTCTAGGGCAACAATGATGTATTTCGAGGTCAGGTGCAAGCTCGTGACGACGCCGCCGTCCTGGGTGATGTTTTTGGTAATGTTCACGCCGCCGGTCCGCCAAGCGGCGTCGACGAGATACCGCTGCTTGAAGTGAGACTTGTACGACCTCAGCTTGGGCCGGTTCCTGCCATTGGTGGGGCTGCCGCCCGTGGCGCCGTCCAGGCTCCGCGACGTGGCCATGGGGGCATCCGTCTCGGCGGCCAGCGGTGGCAAGTTGTGTGTTGGGAAGTCGCTGTCGGAGACGCTGAGTGGGAAGGTAGTCGGCGGCTCGTCCCACATGGGCGCAGCGGGGGCCGCGTGCACGACCTCGGAGAGGCGGCGGCCATAGTCGTGCTTGACACAGAGGTTCTTCCATGTCACGTCGTCGCTCAGCAGATCACGCCAGCGACGCGACACTTGGGACGCGCGGGCCAAGACCTTGGGGTCATCGATAAAGGACAAGATCTGGCGCCCGACATTAGCGCGGCCGTGCAGAAGCAAAAGCCGAGGAGGGGGGGGGACCACTTACTCGCAAACAAAGCTCGTCCGGTAAGCTCGTAAAGGGGTCTTTCTTGAGAAGTGGGCTGACAAACTGGTGAACAAAGCTCAGCTGCTGGCTGGTGCACATGTTCAGGAGGTCGGTCAACAGCTGTGTCCTTTGTGCGGTCGAGCTGGTCTTGAAATAGTCACGCATCTGCGAGTAGAAGAAGGCCTCGTCGGGCCCTGCGCGGCTCCAGTCGGGCCGCACGTGCGACGGGCCGGGCGACGCAGCCGGCGTCGGCGGCGGCGGCGGCGACCGCGTCATGGTCTGGTCGTATTCAGCCGCAGGCGTGGTCATGCTCGGCGTGGGCGGTCCGCGTGGTGGCCGCACCTGGGTGGCCTTGACGGGGTTGGCGGTGTTGAGAGAGAGCTCGTCGACGGTGAAAGCGCTTCCCCGCCGATCGGAAAAGCTCGGTGGCCGCTGATACCCAGACATTGTGGTGCGTTTTTGCATGGGAGGATGGTAGGTAGGCGAGAGGGGGGAGATGGGAAAGACGAGAGAGATGGAAATGGGAGAGGAGGGGGGGGGGGGGGGGGAAAGGGGTCAGAGGAGGAATCGCAGGGTGGCGTCCTGGGAAGGAAGTCCTTGGGCCCCGGCCGACACTCGACGCTCTCGACCCAAGTAGGGCAGCAACGAGAGGGCAAGGCCAATAGGAATCGAGGGTTGGCGAAGGAACCCGAAAAGCCAGTTGTGGGAAGCTGTCTATCCAATACGGCCGTTCCGAGCAGGTGCTATCCAACAGCACACGACAGGGAGGAGAGGAGGCGAAGAGACGGAGACGGACTGCAGAGCCAAAGGGCAGGAACAGGCGGTCGAGGGCGGCTCGGCGACTGGATGCAGGCCAGGACGGTCAACGAAAGTGGGCGGCTGCAGAAGGGGCAGACGAGACGACGCGGATAGCGGCTGGTGGTCCAAGAGAACAGTCGGCGATCTGGAGGGCGGTTTGGGTTCGGCGATGCGAAAGGCGAAGGAAGGAATGTCGGGTCAGCGAGGCATTGACGTCGTCAGGCGGCGGAAGGAAGAGCGGCAGAAGGGCAAGAGGCGCCTGCCGGCTGGTGCGGGAAAAAGAAGCAACAAAAGGAACGGGGGGAGAGGAGGGGAAGGGCGGGGGGGGGGGGGGGGAGGGGAGGGGGAAGAGGAGGAGGAAGAGGAGACGACGGCGGTGGTGAAGCAAGAGCGGGAGATGGAGAAAGGAAACTTTGGTGATGCGAGGTCTGGGCGAGGGAAGGAAAGAGGAGACCTGCGGTGGGAAGGAGTCAGTTGGCGCAAGACGGAGTGCTAGCGTGGGAAAGTCAGCAGGGACGACAGACCTGTGGGCGTACACTAAGGGGCTGCCCGACGCGCTGGCTGTCTCTCCGGCAGGTGGTTGGCAGGCGGCTGGCGGACGGCCAGTCTGCTTAGGGCGAACGAGAAAACGGAGCCGGGCCTCGAGACAGGCTGCTGAAAAGTGGGGACGGGCACGGCTATGACGAATCAGAGGGCGAAAACGGCGGCCGAGGCGGCGGGCCAGGCGAGCGTTGCTGCAAACTGCAAACAGCGGAGGAGGAGGCGCCGCCGGCGGCTGTTTCCGTTTCTTCGCAGTACCACGTATTCCGTAGCGCACGAGGACGAGCCTGGACGGCACTGCGGCGTGCGGCGTCCAGGAATGCAAGACAATACGGAGGAAGGCGCAGCTGTTGCCACAGCGGCTGTGCCGCATTCCCATGAAGCAGCCTTGTTCCTGGCCAACGGCAAAAGGGAGACGGCAAACGGAGGAGAAAACGGCGACGGAAACGGCGACGGAAACGGCGACGGAAACGGCGACGGAAACGGCGACGGCAAACGACCACTGTCTCGCCCACCGCCCTTGCAGAAGCTCTCCTTGCTTTGCACGGCCTGTCCTCATTTCCCCAGTTCTCCGCCCTTGGCCAGTGTCTACATACTGCGTACGTCGTAATACCGTAGCATTGCAGTGGTAGACGCCGCGCCGTCCCAGCCCGGACCACGACTCGTCCTCGCTGCTTTGCTCGTATTTTACCTGACACACCCGTGACAAAGCTCCCCGTGCAGTACGTCGTAAACTCCGTCTGTAGCGCGTTTCAGTCCTTCCCTCCTCCTGCCCCTTCTGCTCCACTTGCTGTCCGCGGCCCACGATTGGCGCCCATTGCGCCTTCCACAGAGGACGGCTTCCCCTCGCCCTTCCTCCCTTCTCCCTCCTCACTTTGAAACCAGCCAATCCCCTTCGTCTGGGCGCCTTCTCCAATGTCTTACTTAATCCTCGTATCTTGCTGATCGTGCTGCCGCAATACCGCCACCTCTCCACCTCTCCACCTCTCCACCTCTCCACCTCTCCACCTCTCCGCCTCTGCTCCTCCTCTCTGCCATCTAGCCGCCCGCACGATTTTATGCACTGAAGCACAGGGGTGTGGACAGGCGGGTTGAGCCGGCCGCAGAGCCCGTTGCGGCGCTCGGCGGCGGCTGGCTCTTTTCGTCTTGTCGCCTCTCGTGATCGGCCTGGTTCGGGGTTGCGTGGAAATGAGAGAGGAGGGACACACAGGGGGCAACAGGCACAACTGCGCAAATCTGGGTAGATCGTCTGGGCCGGCCATGGGCCGCCCTGTGCTGGCGGTGCCGGGTGAGGCTGCGCCCGTCTGTTGCACGGAACACCTCGCAGGCGCTCACAGGTGCCGCGAGGCGAAGCCTCCGATCGATTTCGACTAGGTCGATCAGACCGCCAAGCACGACAACGAGCAGACCAGGCCACACGTAGACACGTTGTCAATTTTCGTAATCATCTGTCCCTGTGAATAAATACTCTAACGATTACGCGTGTAACCATGCCGTGGGGTCGTACATCCAGAATAAAGACAAAGCCAAAAATGAAAGGCCAGGACCCCAGACTCCATTTATCAAGCCTACCCAACGAAAGGAAAAAGAAGAACAGGGTGGGTGAAGAGGGGCGGGGACGAAATAAAGCAGGCTGCTTCGTACAGAAGTTACTCGTACACGCAGTCGAGTCGTTCGTTGCCTGTCACCTCCCCCCCCCCCCCCCCCGTCAACAACGTCTGACGCATATAATGCAGCAGGCAACACACAAAAGAGAAGGAAACAAGTATACAAGGCCAATAACACGGCTTCGTCACACATGCCGAGCAAGGTCGAATAATCTGTACCGCCTTGGCAGCGCCCGGCTAGCCGCGTGCGAAAGGGAGCGCGAGGACCAGCCCACGATCCCGCACACTAGCCACACAAACAGGCGGGGGAGCCCTGCCTAGTGGTGGTGCCCAAACTGTGTCAGGAGCGGCAGCAGCATGCCCGCAATCGTCGCCAGCGTATCCCGCATCTGTGGCCGGCCCTGCTTCCGCTGTGCCGCCAGGGTGGCGGCGTCCGAGTAGCCATTGCCGAGAGAATGATGGTCGTGGCCGCCGCTTTCTTCCTGCATCGCCTGCATGGCGACGTAGCTGTCGAGGTAAGAAAGGAAAAAAAGGAAAGAAAAAGTATGTTAGCTCTAACTGATGAAAGGGGGGGATAGGGGTCGAGGGAAATGGGAAAGGGAATGTGTACGGAAGAAAAGAAAAAAAGGGAAAAAAAGACTCACAGGAACGTGCCCGCCGAGAACAAGAGCAACATGCCGGTCCACCACTGGCCGCGCTCGCCCTCCATGTTGCCGCCGCCCAGCGCCTTGATGATAATAAACGTGCCCAAGGCGCCGAACGGGGCAGCGAGGCTGAACACCACGAGGTGGCCGCGCGCGGCCCGCTTGGACAGCCCGTGCTTGAGGAGCACAGACGTCAGGCCAAAGGCGGCCGGTGCCTTGTGCACCATGATAGCGACAAAGATGACCAGGCCCAGCTTCATGTCCTCGGTCGTCGCCGACGCGCCCATGGCGATGCCATCAGCAGCGGCATGGATCACCAGCCCCACGGTCGTTGCCAAGCCCCGTGACTGGCGCGGGGTCGGCGTCAGGGAGCCCAGAAAGCCTTCCTCCTCGGCACCCTCGTCGCTGTCGCCCGCGAGGCTCGAGGAGGCGAGGTTGTCGAGGCTGATGTGGCGCGTGGTCGGGCCGGACTGGAGCTTGTCCACGGCGTGCCGTGGCAGGCGGTCGATCAGGAACATGAGCACGAAGCCCGTGACGAGCGCAAAGCCAATAAAAAAGGTCGGCAGCGACCGTGGCTCGTCCTGGGCCGATCCCTTCTGACCCGACACAACCTTGCTGATGCCCTGCTTGTGCCTCCCCGTGTCGCTGCTTGTGTCGCCGCTCCCACCACTATCATTATCGTCGTCGGCGTCGCCGCCGCCGCCGCCGCCCACCACGGGGGCCTTGGGCTCAGCAGCATCCTCTGCTCTGACCCGGAGGGTCGGATCGGCCCCACGAAGACGCAGGAGGACGTCGTCAAGGGAGCTGTCGGCAGAGCGGCGCACAGTGGCCGCGACTGGGGGGCCGTCTCTTCTAAAGAGGGGCAGCAGGTGTCGTGCGTCGTGGGCGTGGTGCGCGGCGGCCGTGCCCGGCGGGTTGAGCATGGGATTTGCAATCGCCTCGACGCCCTCGGGGATGATCACAATCAGGGACGTGCCGACCAGGATGCCGACGCCTATGCTCGAAATGAGGCGCAGCTGTGACTGCGTGAGGGTCATGGACAGCGGAAGGGCGCCGGCAAGAAAGGAGCTGTTTGTGGCAAAGTTAGCGAGGGATGGGTCGTGCTGCTGCGAGCCTTGCAACCGCTACGAGCCAGGGAGAACCGATAGACGTAGACGTACGCAAATGCCATCACGGCCTGTTACGGGCGTGTCCCAGGTTAGCCTTGTCAGCCACATAGATGAGCGGCCGGGAGGACGCAGGTGGGAGGAGCACCGGGGCGGCTGACTTACACATAGTGCCAGGAGGAGAAGGAGCCCGCCCATTGTGCAGGCTCACCAACGCAGATGCTAGGGCGGAGCAGGCGGTGACGAAGGAGGATGAGGACGAGGACGAGAAAAGACACGACGAAAAGAAACAGCTGCGCGGAACTTCACGGCGTCATCTGGGAATCGCAGAGCGGCCGGTGGATGCGGAGAGCAGCCGTCGAACTGGCTGTCGTGTCTGTCCGCGTCAGCTCGGGTCAGCTCGGGGGCGTGTGGTGTCGGCGTCGGGGACAAGGGGTCGGAGACAGAGAGTCGGAGACAAAGAGTGACGCCGCCGGTCGCACTGTAGATGCGCAGGATGCGGAAGAAGAGGCTTGCGGGCTGCTGCGACGTCCGGTCTCTCCTTCCCTCTGGGACTCTCTCGCCTTCCCGTTTCTGCTTGCCCCTGGCTATGTGGCTTTGAAAAACGACAGCAGCTGCGCACCTTTGCCGCTAGGCCCTTTGTCGACTAGCGCCTCTGGCAGCACCGTAGCCGTGGCCCGTGCACACCAGCTAACACTCTACGCGGTCGCCGGTCGGATTATCGCGAGGCGCGTTTGACGTTTTTGCCCTGCGCCTTTCAGCTTTTTTCCACGCCGTTTCTTTTCTTTCACTGCTCTACGCTATCGCAAACGACGCCCAACGCATCCAACGACAGCCAAGGCCAGAGCGCTTCCGGCCAGAACCCACGCGCAAGCCATAGCAGCCGTGCTCCTCCCCTCTGCACATCGCCATCGCCTTCTCCAGGACGAGCGTTTGCGCGATGGAGCATTCCTACGACGAATGTAGGTGACGACGGCGTGACCGCGGGGTGCCGGCGGGGTGCCGGCGGGGTGGTGCCAGGGCGATGGTGGGATGCATCTGGTTGTGCCGCGTCCGCTAACTGTGCTCTGTAGGGGTGGCCAGCGCCAACGAGGCCGTTGAGATCAGCCTCGTCCAGCCAGGCCCGGCCGGCCTGCGTTCCGTCGCGACCTTCAACCCCAAGTTCACCTACTCCATCTTCGGCAACGAGGAGACCATTGTCGGCTACCAGGACCTCAAGATCAGCCTCCGCTTCCATGCGTCCGACATGCGGCCAAATCTGCACGTGTCCTCGTCCAAGAAGCTCAAGACGCTTGGAGACAACGAACCGACCGACATCCCAGCTGTCCTCAAAGACTTTCTACCTCCTGGTAAGGGCCTCTACTCCCACCGTGCCGTCCCCCCCCCTCTCTGTCTGCTAGACCGTGGATCTAATGAGTGGCAAACCCCCCAGTGGCGTTTCAGAAACCCGCCGAGTTCGAAGAGGCAATCAAGCAGACGCCCGCTGCCGACTACACGCCGCCAGGCAAGCGCATCAAGGAGCTCCACGGCAGCGATGGCCGGTACGAGATCTGGAAGGGCACGCTGTCTGACGCGGCCGTGAAGCAACTTGTCGACCGTATACAGATCTTTGTTCCGTTTTTTATCGAGGGCGGCACCTTCATCGGCACGGACGACTCGGAGCCGGCCGACCGCTGGACCGTGTTCTTCCTCTACCGCACGCGCCAGCTGCCCGGCTCGGCAGACGCGTACGAGTACGAGTTTGCGGGCTATTCCACGGTCTACCGCTTCCTGCTACCTCTTGGGTCTGCCACACCGCCGCGTTCGGAGTCGGAGCCGGAGCCGGCACCGCCCAAGCCGGCGACGGCCGAGCTCGAGCTGCCCACGGGCGAGAGCGGCGAGCCGGCGTTTGCGCTCGCCACGCTCCCCTGCCGGTCGCGCATTTCCCAGTTCATCGTCCTGCCACCTTTCCAGGGCAAGGGCAATGCTGCGCGGCTGTACAGCACCATTTTTGACCAGTACCTAAACGAGGCACAGACAACGGAGATCACCGTCGAAGACCCCAACGAGGCCTTTGACGATCTGCGCGACACGGCTGACCTCAAATATCTGTCCAGCCTCCCGGCCTTTACCGGGGCTGTGCGCATTAACACATCCGTCCAGATCCCGCGCACAGGACCGTCGCCGCGAAACATTGTCGATCCGGCGGTGCTGGACACTCTGCGCCACGAGACGAAGATCGCGCCGCGGCAGTTTGGCCGTGTCGTGGAGATGTACCTGATGCAGAAGCTGGCGCCGGCCGTGCGGCCGAGCCTCGACGAGGAGGAAGACGAGGAAGAAGGAGAAGAAGGAGAAGAAGGAGAAGAAGGAGAAGAAGGGGGCGGAGGGGGGCGGCGTGGAAAGGGGCCCGCAGCGAACGGCAAAAACAAGACGCCGGTGCCCGTGGCAACCAAGGCGCAGCAGCACGAGTACAAGCTGTGGCGGCTGCTCGTGAAGCAGCGGCTGTACCGGCACAACCGGGAGATCTTGGGCCAGATGGAGCGGGCGCAGCGCATCGACAAGCTGGAGGAGACGCTGCGGAGCGTGGAGCTGGAGTACGCGCGCATCCTGAGCATGTATGAGAGCCGGTCCAAGCTGGCGGCAGCCGACCAGAAGACGTCTGCCAAGCGGAAGCTGGCTGCAGAGGACGAGGCCGGGGCGCTGCAGAGCAAGGGCAAGAGCAGTGGAAAGAGGGCGCGTGTGGAAGATGCAGAGGAGGAATGAGACCTGCGGCGTCTCGTGAATAACAAATTTGAAGCGCGTGGGTGGGACCAATGCACTTTGGGGCGGCCGGGTATGGTACAAGTGCTGGGCTGGCGTTCATCATCGGGGACTGCGTCGGGAAAAGAATCGAATAATCATGATCCGTCGGTTGCCGTTTTCTGCTCTTTATTTTTATTTTTATTTCTATTTTTTACATCGCACAACACACAGTCTTTTGCATCCCGAGGTATACGTCCCCAGAGCCTTAAGCATTGTTTGTGATATCAACTATTGTTGTGCCTGTAATCATCACAAGGCACAGAGAAACCGAATCCATTTCTTTATCATACACAATAAAATGAAAAATCAGAGTTACAGCCCCCTCCAAAACAAAAAACAAACAGAATCGCGCAGGTGCGTCTTCATTCGCCCCCGGGCAGGTTTGGTTCCTCTAAAAATCACTGCCTTCTTGGGCTGCTACGGCGGCCGCCTCCCGAACGGCACGGGCAACGGTGCTGCGCACGCCCCCTTCCTCGAGCGTCAACAGTCCCCGGATTGCGCATCCCCCGGGGGCGCCGATGCGATCCCGAAGAAGCGCCGGGTGCTCGCCGTTCCGAAGCACCAGCCCCGCAGCACCGCGCATCGATTGGGCCGCGAGGAGCTGCGCCTCGGCACGGGGCAGGCCCATGGCCACGGCGCCGTCCACGGCAGCCTCAAGCACCAGCGCAAAGAAGGCGGGGCCGGCAGTGGCCAAAACAGTGCATGCCGCCGCGGACGTGGCGGACGCACGGCTGTGCGTGTTTCTGGCTGCCGCGGCTGTAGCAACGACGCCTGGCGCGCGGCGAGCAGATGGGTGGTAAACGACACTGCCGATGCGGTGGAAGATCCAGGTGACCAGCGCCGCCGCGTCGGCAGGCAGGGGCCCCGTGGACGTGGCGGTGTCGACGACCGTCATGCTTTCGCCGACCAGGCTGGCTGCGTTGGGCATGACTCGCACAACACAGCACCGTCCGTCACCGTGGCCGTGACCGGGGGTCTCTTTGGACGTTGCCGTCATAATGGCCGACGATGACGTGTGCGCCGAGGAGTCTCCGTACAGGTAGTAACTGATCTGCTCGGTCGTCACCCCCGCACAGATGCTGATCAGCAGTTTGCCGCTCAAGGCGCGGGCCATGCCGGGGGCGGCCAGCAGGTCCTGGGCTTCAGACGCCTGACAGGCGAGGAGGACAACCCCGGCCTGTTGAACGGCGCCGACGTTGTCGTCGACAACAACCTTGACAACAGACGAGTGCGACCAGAGGGCGGCGCGCACACGCTTGCCAGCCTCCGGACGCCGGACACAGGCAAGGAAGTGCGTGGGCAGGCGCTCCGGCTGTTCGTCTGGGGCCGCAGCCGACGCAGCCGACGCAGCAGGAGGCGCAGCACCAGAAGAAGACGAGGCGGCGGGCGGGTGCTGCGCGTAGAGCGCCGACAGTGACGTCACGGACGCAGACGAAGCCACGACCTGCAGCGGACGCGGAGCGTCCATTTCGGCAAGCTCGTTGAGGATGCCCATCAGGATGGCGATGCCCATGGTGCCACAGCCAAGGACGGCCAGGGTGAGGTGATCAGGGACAGAGGACGAGGCAGAGCTAGCCACGGATGGCGCGATGCCATTGGTAGCAGCCGGAGGAGCAGCGGCGGCGCCGCCTACAATGGCAAAGGTAGTAGCAGGCATGGCGAGGAGAGAGGTGTGGCCGGGTGAGGGTGGGATGTTGTTGATCAGGTGAGGACGAGAAGTGACGGGGCCGTAGAAGGGAGAAAAGGGGTACGGGTGGGAGAAGAGAGGAGGAGAGGAGAGAAGGAGAAGGAGAAGACGGAAAACAAAGTGAGACGGTGTTCCTTTTCAAGGGGAGCAACCAGAGAGGACGCACACGGCAGAATGCCTTGCTGCAGCTTTCTTTATATGTGAGCAAACAGAGAAGAGAACAAACATGGGACAAAGGGGTTTAGAGCAAGTGGGAAGAGAGGAGAGAGGAGAGAGGAGAGAGAGAATAGGGAGGAGAGAGGGAAAAAAGACAGAATGGCAAGACGAAAGAAAGGCAAAAGAGCAACGAGACGGCCTCTCCTTTCTCATCTCCTCGTCGTCTCCTCGTCTCGTCGTCTCCTCGTCTTCCATGCTCTTCCATTTCTTCTTTGGACCTGCCAGCCGCCAGGGGCCACACAGGGCATGCAACGGCCCATGCTGCGTGGGCCATGTCCCCGTTGTTTTGTTTTTCGCGCAAAAGAGCTCGTGTTTTTGCTTCCCCTTTTCTCTCTTGCTGCGCGAAATCACCAGAAAGTGGGAGGACTCGCGAGCTCAGGAGCGCAAGGCAAGATACGACGCACCGAGCTCCCCAAAGAGGCAACTGTGGTGGTGACCGGGGCGTGCTATTGGGCAGGAACAGCCCGGCGTGTCCGGTGGGGGCAAGATCGCTTACAAGCATTTCCAGTGGTGTCGCAATGCGTTAGTGCCCGCGGTGCACTGGCTCGCGGTTCTAGCGGGCCGCCGCAGCATGGCAAAGCTGGGAAATGGTGGAGCAGGCGCATTTTTCTCGGCGCGATTCATGCGAGGTGGAAATATTCAACTAACCGCTATGGCCGATCTGCGACGTCCAACCTCATCTCCCATCATACCGTGGCAAACCCATACCGCACGAAGCCGCCCCAGTGCCTGGACGGAGCCGAGGCGTGTTCCACCAGTGGCCTGCATTGCTTCATCTCTGGCTTTCATTGGTTTCGTCTCCTCGCAGCTGCCTGTTGTGCTGCTGACCTTCGGACTTGTTCTCCCGCCGCACGCGGCAAGGGAGGCGACGACAGCGACGACAGCGACGACAGCGACCAGAGAGGACAAGGCGGCACGGCCCGGCCGGAAACGAGCAGCTCGCAAGCTGACGCGGCGCCGCTGCAGCAACCATGGCGGACCCGTTCGAGGTGCGTGTGCGGTTTAGCGCCCAGCTGCAGAACCTCAATGCCTCGGTCACCTCCGCCCAGAAGGCGGCTGCCTATGCCCTCAAGTACAAGGACATGGACGAGGACCTGCACTCGTGCATCATCGAGCAGCTCGAGAAGGTAGGCCCCCCCAACGCCTCTTGTTGTTGTTGTTGCTGCTGCACCATGGAGCGTGCCCGCCAGCTGACCCGGGCCGCCGCCGAGACAGCCCCAAACTGCGCTGAACAAGCGTGCAAACATCATGTACTTCATCGAGCACTTTCTCGAGCTCGCCCAGCGCGACGGCCACAACGACTACATCGGCATGCTGCAGCGTGACATTATCCGCGTAGTTGACGCCGTGGCCCCCGAGAGCGGCCAGGGTGCGGCCAACGTCAAGGTCGTGCGGCGCGTGCTGCAGGGCCTGCAGCACAAGGGCTTCCTCGAGGCCCAGGCCGTCACCGAGATCGAAGAGGTCCTCAAAGAGCGCGAGACCGACCTGCTGTCGCCGGCGAACGGGCGGCAAGACAGCGGTGGTGGCGACGGACCGCCGGCAGGGCGGCGCGATGGGGGCGGCTCGGGTGGCGACGATGCCATGGACCTCGACGGGCTGCCGCCCTCGCAGACGATCCCTGCGCGGCGCCAGAACGGCCGGGGAGGCGCTGACCACGGAGCCGGCGGCGGTGCTGGCGGGGGCGATTCCGGTGTTGAGCCGCCCCGCCGACTGGACAAGAAACAGATTGAAGAGCGCATCGAAGAGGACCGCGAGCGGCACAAGCGCTTGCGGGAAAGCATCTGGGCGGTCCCCAAGGGTGCCGATGCCGAGATGTGGAAGCTCTGGGACGAGACCAGCGACCTCGGCGACGACGACCACCTGATGGGGGAGGAAGAGCTGGCCGAACGAGACCAGGCGGTGCGCACGAGCTGCATCCACCGCGCCGGAGACGCGAGCCCCGCGCCGTCTCCGGCCGTTGCCAACGGCCGGCCGGCCCGGTAACCTCTGTTCTTCCCCGGTGTTGGTCATGGGTTTCACTACGGCGTTCCTCGGCGCACTGGCTGACCGGGTTGGCAAAAACGGTACTTGGTCTGTGATATACTTGGGTGTACAAAAGTTCTGGGTTTGCCGCTTCCCGCCCGCCGCTTCTTCTTTCCCCATATGTTTGTGTTTTTTTTTTTTTTTTTTTTTTTTTTTTGTTTGGCGCGGTTTATCTGTATTCCTTTTTCCCTCATTAGGTCTTTCTTTATGTCTTTATTGATACCAGAAACCCGTGAACTCGTTCTCGGCGAGCCAGGCCATCCACGAATCCCAAATCTCTTGTGCACCGAATGGCGAGCAAACTGATAATAGATGATGGCACCCCCAACAAGGGGTCCAATATGGTTTAGTGTTACATGGGTTGGTGGCGTTGTGTCTTTAGGGGGTGTGTTTTTGTATACAATTGCGTGCGTGTTGTGCACAGCCGTTCTCTGGCGTCCAGTTTTCTCACACGCCAACTGTTCAACCGTCGTCAAATCGTGACCATTCCCCGAGCGCCGCAAGAGTGTGGCAAGATGGAGCGCCCCCCCGCCCCCCCCCCCTCTCTCCCTTACTCCATCTCTACTACTGCACCCAGCTCCTTGAGCGTCGCAATCATCTTCTCGGCCTCCTCCTTGGGCACTGACTCCTTCATCACCTTGGGCGCGCTCTCCACGAACTTCTTGGAGTCCACCAGACTCAGGCCCAGCAGGTTCTTGATCTCCTTGATCACCTTGGGCTTCGAGCCGCCCTCGAAGCTGACCAGCTTCACCGTGAACAGCGACTTCTCGGCTGCTGCCACGGGTGCCTCCTCCTCAGCCTCGGCGGCCGCTGCCGGGGCAGCCGCGGCCGGCCCTGCTGCGAAGCCGCCAACGGGGAGATCGGGGATGTTCAGGCGCGTCTGTCGCCAGTGGTAACATAGTTACACAGTTAGCAACGTCTCTTCTCGGGCGTTCAAAGCAACAGCCCCAGCCGGCACGCATCACCCCCATCGCGCGGCGTGCTGTTCCCGGCCAACCGACCTTTAAGCTGGACACGAGGCTGGCGGTCTCGAGGAGTGTCAATTGGCTGATCTGGTCGACGATGCTGGAGATCTTGGGGTCGACGGCCGCTTCGGTCGAGTTGTGCCGCCGTGCGCCGCGCTGCGACGCGACAGAAAGGGACGCCATGGCGGCGCCGCTTGGCCGGAGACGGCCGGCCGTCCGGAGTTGTTGCGCGCAGCGCTGGGCTGCGTATCGGCAGGTCATCGACATTTCGGGTGGGAGGACAAAGAAGCCAATTGGGCGACGGGTAGGAGCAAGGAAACGTATGCGCGCGTGGCCGGTGTTTTCGCGAGAGAAAGGGAAAGCTGGAAACCGCAGAGCACGAGGCCGTGAAAACGAATCGCCAGACGCTGAAAAAATCAAGGGATTTTTCCGGTTGCCGTCGTCTCTGGGGCGGCCTGTGATTGGCCGGTGTGGGCCGGTGGGGCCGCAGCTCCAAGCTCCAGAAGACTGCTTATCGATAACAAAAAAAAAAAAGAAAGAGCGACGAGGCCGCATCGGCGGGCGATCTGCCACCACTAAAGAATCGCCAGCCAAAATGTGCACCTAATCAGGCCAAAAACGACATCTCCCCACGGCATGGCCCCCCACAGCGATACCCCCATACCTGCCATGGCTGTGTACGATGTCTCGTCCCAGAGACAGTCTCTGCTGGCCGACACGGCCACTCTGGGCCTCCTGCCGCCCGAGCTGCTGGCCATCATCCAACACCAGACAGCCCCAGCCGCCTCAACAGCCTCAGCGAAGACCACGCCGACACCCGTGGCGTCACCACCGCCACCGCGCGCCCCTGCGAGCTTCCTAGACGCCATAGCGCAAGCGGCGCTCCTTCCGCGACTCACCGGGCCGCTTTTCGCCCATTTCGAGCCCCTGTTCGCGGACATCGGCGCACGATGGCTGCTCCACGCGCGCCGCGGATCGCAAGACGACGCCGTCCTCGCGGCATTTGCCAGGGTTCTGCCTCTGGCGCCTTACCTTTCCGTCCTTTTGGACCGGTACCTGTCTGAGACGTCGTCGGCGCCGACAGTGGGGTTGGCCCCTGCCGCCGGCCGACACCGCGACTGTGCCAGACTCCACACACTCTCCTCGCTCTACGACGTTCTCCCCCCTTCTCCTCCCCCCCTCTTCTCACCCCCCCCTTCCTCCGCCCCGCCATCCGACGCCGACATTGTCCGAGCACTTCTTTCTCTGTGGCGGTTTGTGAACCTCGACACCGCCGCGTATGCCCAGCTTGTCCCAGCAGGGCTGCAGGGCTTGTTTTCCCACGCCTGCCCGCCTGTCCGCTACCTCGCCATCCGCATTTTCTGCCTTGTACATGCAGCCGCCGACTTCAAGCTCGAGCGTCTGCTGGGCCAGTTTGTCCAGGACGGTGACAACCTCGTTGCTGACTTTGACGGCGTGGCGGCCGACTACACATTCCTCACGCTGTACGAGCACACAAGATGCAAAGCCTTGCACGAGCGCATCGCCGAAACGCGGAGTGCGGCGACGAACGCACGGACAGCGCGGACGGACTCTGTCGAGTCTTCGTCGCCGGACTCTCCACCGGCACAGTTGCAGCCGCTTGTCCTCCCCCTGACACCTCTTGTCAGCACGTGGGGCAGCACGGTCATCCCCCACCCGACCTCGGGCGCGGCGCTGGATGGCAATGCCACTGCGGCCGCCGAACCATCCTTGCTCGTCAAGACCTCGACGACGCTCAGGAACCTTGAGTTGCTCGCAAAGTGCCTCCAGAAGTCCGACCCCGTGCTCCTCCGCGGCCTGCCTGGCTCAGGGAAGACGTCGCTGGTCCGCGAAGCTGCGCGGGAGCTGGGCATGGAGGCCGACCTCGTCACGCTCCATCTGAACGAACAGACCGATGCCAAGACGCTGATCGGCCTGTATTCGGCTGGCACAAAGCCTGGTTCGTTCCAATGGCGCCCAGGTGTCTTGACAACCGCCGTGCAGGAGGGCCGGTGGGTGCTGATCGAAGATCTGGATCGCGCACCCAACGAGGTCTTGAGCACCATCCTTCCCCTAATCGAGCGGCGAGAGCTGCTCATCCCCAACCGCCGTGAAACGATCCGGGCCTCCCGCAACTTCCGCATATTTGCGACCGTCCGGACGACGCTGGGCCTGAATGGCCAGGAAACCGCTCGCTCCCTGCTCGGCGAGCGCCTCTGGCAGCAACTCTCTGTGCAGCCGCTTCAGCCCTCTGAGCTGAGGCAGGTTGTTCACGAAAGCTTTCCTTCCCTCCGCGCTCTTGTGTCCGACGTTCTGTCTGTCTTTGACCAGCTCGCATCGCTGTCCCATAAGAAAAACGCCGTGTCTCCTGCAGCAATCGAACGTCCCGTAACACTTCGCGATCTCATGAAGTGGTGCAGACGACTGGAGCACGTATTTTTTCGTCCCGCCGCCAATGGAAAGCCAAAACAGCAAGGGCCCGACGTTTCTGCGCAGCAACAGGCCACGCCCACTTTGTCAGAGACGGCGTTGATTGGCATATTTCTGGATGCGGTGGATTGCTTTGCCGGCAGCGTCAAGGACGACGGCGCGCGCAAGTTCCTGGGGCAGAATATTGCCCAAGCACTGCGCATACCACCAGATGTTGCTGAGCACGTCCTTACCTCCCATGAGCCCCCCTTCCAGGACGGCGAGAAGCAACTGGTCGTGGGCCGTGCGTCGCTCCGGAAACCAAGACGCGTTGGAAGCCGCGCCCACGCCCACGGCGGCCTGAAGCCCAAGGGCAGGCCGTTTGCCACGACGGCACACGCGCGAAGGCTCCTTGAACAGATCGCTGTCGCCGTCGACCTCAAAGAACCACTCCTGCTCGTCGGCGAGACAGGAATCGGCAAGACGACCGTTGTTCAGCAGCTGGCGGAGTCGATGGGCCACAAACTAGTAGTCGTCAACTTGTCTCAGCAGAGCGAAGTCGGCGACCTGCTAGGCGGCTTCAAGCCAGTCAGCACGCGCAGCCTGGTGATGCCGCTCAAGGAGGAGTTCGAAGACCTGTTTGCAGCTACGGGTATCTCCACAGAAAAGAACGAGAAGTACCTGAGGCGCATAAGCACGAGCATCGCCCGCGGGCGGTGGGCAGATGTCTGCCGTCTGTGGCAGCAAGCCCCCAAGATGTTTGACAAGATCCTGGAGCAATTGTCTGAGCGACAAGGCGCGCGTGCGGACGCCTCTGCGACACCTGATGCCGATGGCCAGCCGACCAAGCGCAGGAAGACCGAGTCGTCCAAACTCAAAGCCCTGGTCGACCTGAAGCCACGGTGGGCCCTTTTTTCAGAGAAGCTGGAACAGTTTGACATCCAAGTGTCGAGTGGCACGGGCGCTTTTGCCTTTGCCTTTGTCGAGGGCAAGATTGTCCAGGCCGTGCGGAATGGCGACTGGCTGCTTCTCGATGAAATCAATCTCGCCTCCCCCGACACCCTGGAGAGCATCGCCGATCTGCTCTCCTCGGGGCCTGGTGACACCCCATCGATCCTTCTGTCAGAGACTGGTGACATTGACAAGATTCAAGCCCATCCTGAGTTTCGCGTGTTCGGTGCCATGAACCCTGCCACGGATGTTGGCAAGCGCGACTTGCCCATTGGCCTCCGGTCTCGCTTTACCGAGCTCTACGTGGCCGGGCCCGACCGCAATGTGCAGGACCTTGTCCCCATCATCAAGGCCTATCTCAAGAGCAACGCAAAGGCCAGTGACCGCATTGTCGAGCGTGTCGCCCGCCTCTACCTTGCTATCAAGGGCCTCGCCGAGGAAAAGCGGCTCGTGGACGGGGCCAACGAGGTTCCCCATTACAGTCTTCGCACACTCACCCGTGTTCTCCGCTATGTAGATGATGTCGCTCCCCTGTATGGCCTCGAGCGCGCTCTGTTCGAGGGCTTCTGTATGGGTTTCCTGACACTCTTGAGCCAATCTTCTGAGAACCTGGTCATGCCCTTGATCCTGGACCACCTGCTCGGCCACACCACCAGCCGGCAGCGCCGCCAGGCCATTCTCTCGGCGCCGCCCAAGACCCCGGGAGATGGCAGACATTACGTCCGCTTCTTCAACAAAGACAAAGACCGCCAATATTGGCTGCTGCAGGGCAACGAGCCGCCGCAGGAGCGGCCGGACTACATCCGCACGGCGTACGTCGAGCGCAACCTGCTGAACCTAGTCCGCGCAACATCGACCTGCCGCTTTCCCATTCTCATTCAAGGCCCTACATCGGCCGGCAAAACGAGCATGATTGAGTATCTGGCCCAGTTCAGCGGCAACAAGTTTGTGCGCATCAACAACCACGAGCATACAGACCTGCAGGAGTACCTCGGCACCTACGTGTCCGGAGCGGACGGCAAGCTGCGGTTCCAAGAAGGTGTTCTGGTCCAAGCGATGCGGCAAGGCCACTGGATCGTCCTCGACGAGCTGAATTTGGCTCCCACTGATGTCCTCGAGGCTTTGAACCGTCTTTTGGACGACAACCGCGAGCTCTTGATCCCTGAGACGCAGGAGATTGTGCGCCCCCACGAAAGCTTCATGCTGTTTGCAACACAAAACCCGCCTGGCCTGTACGGCGGGCGCAAAGTGCTGTCGCGGGCCTTCCGGAACCGCTTCCTTGAGCTGCATTTTGACGAGATCCCGGAGGACGAGCTCGGCTACATCCTGCAAATGCGCTGCCACAACACCGCACCCTCCGACTGTGAACGCATCGTGGCTGTTTACAAAGAGCTGTCCCGTCTTCGCCAGACGAGCCGTGTGTTCGAGCAGAAGAACAGCTTCGCTACGCTGCGTGACCTGTTCCGCTGGGCTCTGCGCGAAGCCGACCACCGGGACCAAATCGCCTGCCACGGCTTCATGCTACTAGGCGAACGTGTGCGAGACGAGGAGGAGCGCATGGCTGTCAAGGGCGTCATCGAGACCATCTTCAAAACAAAAATCGACCTAGACGCCATCTACGGACCCGGCGCCAGCTCTGATCTGCAGCGGTTTGAGGCCGAGCAGAGCCAGGCACAGCAGGTTGTCTGGACCAAGGCCATGCGACGCCTCTTCGTCCTAGTTGCACAGGCCCTCAAGAACAAAGAGCCCATCCTGCTCGTCGGCGAGACCGGCTGCGGCAAAACCACAATCTGCCAGCTTGTGGCCCAGGCGGCGGGAAGAGAACTGCACATTGTCAATGCCCACCAGAACACCGAGACTGGTGATTTGATCGGCTCGCAACGCCCTGTGCGCAACCGTGGTGCCATTACCGAGTCCCTGCGGCGCGACCTTGTCGAGGCCTTGGCTCAACTGCCGCCAAGGGACTGTGCGGACGCAGGCCGCGACAGGACGGTGGAAGATCTGCTGCAGACGTACAAGCTCTACACGCCAGAAGAGACGGGGGACCTACCTCGCGGGCTTGTGGAGCGCATCGCTCGCGACGAGGCAAGAAGCAAGGCCCTGTTTGAGTGGTCTGACGGCAGCCTGGTCCATGCTATGAAGGCTGGCAGCTTCTTCCTCCTGGACGAGATATCGCTTGCCGATGACTCGGTTCTCGAGAGACTGAACTCCGTCTTGGAACCCCAGCGGACCCTGCTGCTGGCCGAAAAGGGTGTCGGCGTCGGTGACGAGGACCCGTCCATCCAGGCTCAGGAGAGCTTTCAGTTTCTGGCGACCATGAACCCAGGTGGTGACTTTGGCAAGAAGGAGCTGTCCCCCGCACTGCGCAACCGCTTCACCGAGATCTGGGTGCCGCCGTTGACCGACACCGACGACGTCCAAGCAATCGTCTCGGCCACTCTGGCTGACCGCGTGAGCTATCTGGCCGAGACCATTGTGGCTTTCTCGTACTGGTTTGGCCGCACGTTCCGGGCCTCCTCTGCTACGCCCTTCTCGATCCGTGACATTCTCGTCTGGGCCCAGTTCGTCAACAAGTGCAGCCAGGCCTCAGCTCCCGCCGAGGTCGCCCTGATCCACGGCGCCGCGACCGTTTTCATCGACACCCTTGGGGCCAATCCATCGGCCATGGTCTCAGCGGGCCCGGCCGCCGCTGGCGAGCAGCGCAAGCTGTGTCTGCGCAAACTTAGCGAGCTGCTAAAGCTAGACGAGGCTGAAGTTTCGTCGATATACCGGTCGGAGCCTGTGCTTCGTGCGACCGATGGCACTCTATGGGTGGGCGACTTTAGCATTGCGAGGTCGGCCTCCGGTGCGCTTGACGCCAGCTTCGAATTCGAGGCGCCCACCACCAAGATGAACGTCATGCGAGTCGTCCGCGCTCTGCAGATGAACCACAAGCCGGTCCTCCTCGAAGGCAACCCCGGTGTAGGCAAGACGACGCTGATCAGCGCGTTGGCCCGCGCCTGTGGACAGCCCCTGACGCGAATCAACCTGTCGGACCAGACCGACCTGATGGACCTGTTTGGCACAGACGTGCCCGTCGAAGGGGCTGAGGCAGGCAACTTCGCTTGGCGCGACGCCCCTTTCCTCCAAGCCATGCAGAAGGGCGAGTGGGTTCTGCTCGATGAGATGAACTTGGCGTCGCAGACCGTCCTCGAAGGCCTCAATGCCTGTCTCGACCACCGTGGCGAGGTCTACATTGCGGAGCTGGACCAGACATTCAAGCGCCACAAAGACTTCCGCTTGTTCGCCGCCCAGAATCCGCATCAGCAGGGCGGCGGCCGCAAAGGGCTGCCCAGCTCATTCGTCAACCGCTTTATCGTTGTGTATGCCGATGTCTTCACAGAGGCGGACCAGCTGCAAATTGCACACAAGCGCTACCCCGGCATTCCGGCCGACACGGTCCGTAACATTACCAACTTTGTGGCGGCTCTGGAGCGCGAGGTCATCCATAACCGCTCCTTCGGCCTGCAGGGCGCTCCCTGGGAGTTCAACCTGCGCGACACGCTGCGCTGGTTGGAGCTGGCGGCATCGCCCTATGCGTCTTCTGTCCAGGATTACTTTGACGTCGCCGTCCGTCAGCGCTTCCGGACTGCGCGGGACCGCCAGGAGGTTGCTCACCTTTTTGAGACCGCCTTCGGCCACCGCCACGAGCCTCACAGTCTCTACCATGCTACCGGCGCCAGTAGCGCCCAAGTTGGAATCGTTCTCTCCGGCCGGAATCTGGTCTCTCAACCGACGCCTGACTTTCCGGGCCTCAACGCCTCGCTTCGCTTGCCGGAGATGGAGTCGCTTCTGGTGTGCGTGCAGAACAATCTGCCATGCATTCTTGTCGGGCCATCTGGAGCAGGCAAGTCTGCCCTGTTGCAGCATGCCGCAGCGCTTGCTGGAAAGCCCCTCGTCGTGTTCCCGCTCAGCGCAGATGTGGATGCCATAGACCTTGTAGGTGGCTTTGAACAGGCCGACCCCGTCAGAGAAGTGCTTGCCAGTGTGGCCGAGTTGAGGGTCGGCCTCGAACTCTTCTTGCTGGATCACGCCTTGGATGCATATGCTACTAGCGCTACCTCGACTGTAGCCGAGCTTCTGCGGGCCACCCGCCTTCGGGCCCCGAGCGCCTCCCACGGCAGCGGAGCAAGTAGCGAAGCCGACTTCTTTGCCCGCATTGCCAACTGCATTCGCCATCTCGCCCCTCTGGTTGACGCCCAGTCACACCTTGCTGCAGTCCTCTCCAAAACATACAATCTTCTCCAGCAGCCTCTCACCCTCGACAACCCTCGCTTTGAGTGGCTCGACAGCGTCATTGTCCAGGCCGCGCAGGCGGGCCACTGGCTCGTGCTGGATAATGCCAATCTGTGCAACGCATCCGTTCTGGATCGTCTAAACTCGCTTCTAGAGAGGCCGCAGGGCTTCCTCAGCATCAACGAGCACAGCAGGCCGGACGGCTCTCCGCGTATTGTGGAACTCCACCCCGACTTCCGGGTGTTTCTAACCGTGGATCCACGATACGGAGAGTTGTCCCGAGCGATGCGGAATCGGTCGGTCGAGATTTTCATGGACTACGACACGGGCAACGAGTTGGACAGAGCCTTGCATGTGGACCCGTACAAGCAGCACATTACACCTGTCGAGGCACGCATGCACCGTTACCTGCATGCGGTTGACCACCTGACAGCTACAGACGTTGGTGCTGCCCTGCTGTGGCTCGACAACTTGTCCCTAGGTGATTCCACACTGCTCGATCGCTTCCTCCGTGTTGTTGAAGCAGGCGGTCTGGTCAAGCTTGCAAATGACGACGGACAGTCGCATAACGTCCTGGGCCATCTTCGCTCCCTGCTAGCGTTCGTCAAGTCTTCCAGTGCGCAGCCGGTTCGCCAGGCTATTTTGCACCAATACAGCCGATTTGCCAAGGCCCGGTTTAGCGAAGCTGCTCCTGGAACGAACGGGGGGGCAGTCCAGCTCGACAGCCTTCTAATTTCCGAGCAACCCCTACATCCATTCCAGAATGCCCTCGCTGTTAAGACACTCCGTGACAGCTCCACCCCCCCTGCGGCCACTGACTTCTGGTGGCTGGCCGAGTCTTACGAGCGCTATGCAGACACTCACTGCGCCCACGAAGACCTACAGGCGCAGTCTCAGCGGGCTTCCATGTACTTGTCGAAGCTCTCCTTGCTTTCTCGTCTCCAGCGTTCGTCGCTGGTGGAACAGGTGGCTATCATCAAGCGCGACTCGACATCGCATGCTTACCGTTTCCTAGACGAAGTTGCGCGGCAGGTCTTGGAGCTGTGCCTTGTGCTAGCATCCCTGGACGGCGCGGGGAACGGCCGAACCGAGCGCTACGTGTTGAACATTGTGTGGCACCTATGGTGGCAGACGCATTCCCTCACTTCGCAAGCAACGTTCGATGAGGCGAAGTTCCAGGCGCATCTGGGCTACGGTCGTCGTCTGCTGGATGATGGGAAGCTGATGTTGGAGAGCGAAAGCAAGCACGGGCAGGCCGCCGAGGATGTTGACGTCTTTGGTAGTTTTGTTGCCGCCGTCGCACAGCGCCTCGAGGACGACTTCGCGGCCGGTTTCAAGCTCACCACGGGCCTGAGCATCGACATTCTCTGGCCGGTTCTCCGTCCGCTGCCCATTCCCGACATGGCATCGTACAAGCAGATCACAGACATGGAACGGCTGGCTGCTCGCTTCGACAACTTGAAATGGCGCGTTTCTTCTGTATCCGTCGCTGATCTTGGCAAAGTGATCACCTCGCTGGCTGAGGCGTACCGACTTCTTCGAATGAGTGGCACCGATTCGACCGCCCTTGTCACTACCTTGGCGGACGAGATCAGCAAGCTCGAGGCTCATATCGGCGAGGACAGCCAGAAGCCCAGCGCCCTTCCTCTGTTCTCTGACATCTTCGAGGCCGTGAGACAATTGCACGTTCTTTATGGGGCTTCGTCGACCAGCGAGGAAGACCAGCTCGGCACGCTCGTTTTGTCCGGCCTGTCAACCTTTTCACAGCTGCGTCTTCGGAGTTCCGTTGGCGTGGCCAAGAAGCTGCAAGCTGTCGACCACCTGCTCAGCCAAGACTCGGCAATCCGACCATGGAGCGGCACCCTGTCCAGCCAGCTTTTGCGCAAGTCCGACACCATCGCAGCATCATCGACCCTCGCCTCCCTTCGCTCGCTGGAGAGCGAGCTTCCCTTTGTCAGCAAGGTGGTGGCCCGCTCGTCAGCCTCTATGGTCTCTGATCCAGTGGCCAAGCTGAATGTCGCCCTTTGGGACCTGCTGGTTGCTGTCATTGCGTCCCACCACGAATCCCTGCAAGCCAACATTGAGGCCCTGTTCGCGAGAGCGGTCAGCCACCCTCGGATTGCAGACATTGGCATTGACAAGACGGGGCTGGTACTGAACGTGACTCAAGAGGATGGCATCAGCCGCAAACTGTCAGCCCAGGACATCATCTGGCCAGAACTTGAAACCAGCTTCGAAGAATCCTGGCCAGAGCATCTCGGACGGCATCTTGCGGCTGTTTTAAGCCAGCACTTTTTACCAGCGATTCTTGCGTTGGCTGCGTCGAAGCGAAATGCCACCGGCCACCTTCATCAGTCGTTTGCCTCTATTGCGTGGGTGCAGTATGCTCTGGGCTCCATCAAGCTCTACACTCCGGACAAGGTGTTCGACCCGTACCTGAAGTGGCAGACTGAGCAGGAGTTTGACTCGACACTACGCTCGTCTCTTGTGCAGAAAGCCACCTCACTGCGCGAGTTTGACCGGGAGTTCTCGAATAAGGACGCCACAGGTGCCACGAATTTGCGCCTGGGGCTCGTTGAGGAAGACATTGCTGTTCTCGATTCCAACATCCTAGAATCCTCAAAAAAACAAAAACGTCAGCAGCCAACAGCAAACATCTATCGGCCTCCCAGCACAGGCGCCTCGAGTGCGCTGTCTCGGTTGCAGAGAGACGTTTTCGGCCCGGTCCTAGATGTGACGATCAAGGACAACCTCAGTTCTGCGCACCACCGGCTGGTTTCGTCTTTGCTGTCTGCTGCAGCCGCGTTGGCAGAGGCACGCCAGGAGCTCCAACTGATCCGAAGCAATGTAACCCGGCTGATCGAGCGGCTTCTGACTAGCTTCACAGCGTACCAAGATCTGGCCGTGCCTCTGGCAAACCTCCTCCGCTGCCTGCAGCTTGGCCTTTCTCTTACCGAAAGCGCGCCGCTGTCTTCTCCAGCCCCGGATGCCGACGGAACTGTCAGTTCGGCAATCCAGTGGCTTAGTGTAACGCCTTTCCTGGATGGCCGCCTATCCAGAGTCGAGGACATCCCACACTCGATTTCGAAAAGCTGGGAGTTTTTGCTGTTCGGTGGCATGTGCGCTTCTGTGGATGGAGGCGCCGGCAAGGACGCGGCTCTGACTTTCTCAGACACGGGCCGCCAGCGCATCTGTGAAACCTTCCACCACTTCTTTGACGAGTGGAAGAAGAAACTGGTTGCAGACCAAAAGGCCGAAGAAGCCAAAGGCAATCTGTACCGGTTCCGCGGCAGCCAGGAGGACGAGGAAGAGACGGATGCGGCCGAGTTCAACGAGCTGTTCCCGACGTACGACGACGGCGACGGAGATGACCGACAAGTTACATCAGACGCATTTTCAACAGTGGCGCCCAAGTCTTCTTGGGACCTGTCAGCAGACGTCGCCAAGATCCACCACGACATACTGCTACCCTCTCGCCCGGCAACAGATGTCATCATCGAATTTTGCAAAACGACCGCTCGCAACACAGCCAAGGAGAATGTCGATGATGACCAGCCCTTTGCTATCTGCCCCTCGATGGATGGCAGGATCTTGCCTGCGACGATGCTAGTATTGGACGACAAGTTGCGCGATCTGCAGAATACCACTGCCGCGGCAGCATCTGCCAGTGTCAAGTCTCCGGCGCAGTACAACTTCTACGCAGACACGAACCTGCCAGAGGCGCGGAAGCTAGTCGCGCTCGTGCACGATATCCAGGTCAAATTCCAGAGTCTCCAGAGGATCGACGAAATCGGCCACCTACAGCCCTTGGCCGACGTTCTCGCAGGAACTGACAAGGTGCTCGAGCTAGGTTTCAGGGAACCCCTAGCCAAGCTGATTCCACGCGTGGAAAAGCTGCACGAGTTTTTGTACGAGTGGCAGTTCCGCGGTTACGCTCCCCATCAGTACCTAGCTCCCTCCCTCTACAACCGAGTGACGGCCACGCTGGTCAGCTGGCGCAAACTCGAGCTGTCAACATGGGCCCGCCTCTTTGACACAGAGGCCGATAAGTGCAGACAGGAGGCTGGCGTGTGGTGGTTCATTGCCTATGAGGCCGCCGTCGCCGGACCCATGAGTATTCTTCTCGGGTCGGGCCAAGACACCAAAGACCCCAGCAGCACGGTCCTCGCCTACCACGCCGAGCAGCTTCTAAAGGAGCTGTCCTCGTACCTCTCTGGGTCAATCGCGGGCCAGTACGCGGCACGTCTGGACCTACTACGGCAAATCCAATCTCACCTGAGCTTGCTCGTGCTCGACTATCCAGCTCTGACTGTGATCCGTGATGCAGTGCAGAGCCTCGTTGCATACTATGCGCGCTACGAGGCGAAAGCTACCGAGGCCATCAAAAAGGGCCGCGAAGGCTTGCAAAAGACCATGAACGACGTGCTTCTGCTGGCTAGCTGGCGCGACACCAATATCGAAGCTCTCCGGGAGAGCGCGCGTAGGTCTCACCAAAAGCTGTTCCGCCTGGTACGCAAGTTCAGGGCCGTGCTGGGCCAGCCCATGGGCCCCGTCCTACTGCAAGGACCCCCGGAAGACGAGGAAGAGGGCGCTGTGCAAGGGAGCGGCATTCTGTCGCTCACATCGCAGGACAATTCTGTCGAGCTGGCACGACCACTCGTGGCAGCGAAACTGTGCGAGCAGCTTGTCCCTGGCTGGGGCAGCGACGCGCACACCCGCCGCCTTTCGAGCGTCGACCGTATTGTTGGCATCATGGCAAAAGCGACCGCACTGCCACCCTCGGCCCTCGATGCACCGGACGTTGTTGCCACTTTCCTCACGGATTTGCTGACCTCGGCGTCTGCCTTGCGCAAAGAGACGCCCGGCATCCTCACAGAGGAGAACAAGAATGTTGTCAAGCACCTCAAGACACGCAAGACCCGTCTCTTCGATGAGGCCGTCAAGGTTGTACGCCAGATGGGCTTCAGCAATAACCTGGGCATGGGCCGCGTGGCGGCACAGTCCTCCCTCGAAATGATATTCTCTAGATACAGCGCCATGCGCCTGCCGGAGGAGTTTGACTTGGCGGGTCTCGAGTACGGATTCCACAAGTTCATCGATCTCGCACCGCAATTTCGCAAAGCACTCTACGGCCACCACAGCGACCTTCAGCATATCACGGCTCGCCGCAGTGTGGGCTACTTGGAGGGTATTCTCTTTGTGGCTTTGCAGCAGCGCGAGCTCTTAGTAAAGTCGGCACAAGGCTTAGCTACCCTGGACACACAAATTGCCTACGTGGAGGGACTCAGTGATGGCTTTGGCGGCGGCAGCACTACCACCAATGCCAACGTCACTGTGCGGCTCGACGACGACTACCCTTCGGGCCACGCCCGTGCCCTGAGATGGCTTGTCTCCATCTTGCGTGTTGCCGTGCATCTCGTGAAAGTCCATGCGCATCTCGCCGCTGTCGATTGTCGGCCGCTCCAGTCCCGGCTAGAAGGCTGGACAGCAAAGCTCGACAAGCGGCTCGCCATTCTGGACGCTGCACCGGCGCTCCCCAGCGGCTTTGTTTCGTCCGAGACAGTAGCGGTTCGGAGAGAGGTCGAGGACGAACTGAGACTTTTTATCTCAGAGCTCGACCACCAAATCGACCAGGAACCCGAACTTGCGTACGTCCTGCGACAGATCAAGCTTTGGGTCAATACAGGCAGCCGTGACAATGCGACCAAGTCTACTCTCAGCGGCCAGCCGGGGACGGTGCTTTTTACTTCATTTGCGGATGAGGCCCTCGGCCTGTCGAAAAAGGTTCTTGATGCCGTTCAAAAGTTCAACAAGTCTGTTTCCGACCTTCCAACGTCGATCGAAGAGTCAGCATGGCTTGTCGGCTACAGCACGAAACTGTCATCGGCTGTCAAATCTCTCCACATCGATACAGTCGCGGGCAGTATCGAGGCGTGCGTTGAGCACCTGCGCTCCGTTTACGGTTCGTCGACGGACGAGACAATGGCGTCGGCTTCGCAAGCCCTTCTCCGAGTCGTCCTCCCTCTCCTGCAGCAATATGCAACGACATACCGCCACACCTTACTCCAGCTGACTGCTGTGCACCGCTCCACATGCCAACTGGGTCACCGCCTGAGCCGTTCGTTTGTCGACATAGCCTCTCAAGGCTTCTGCACGCCCGCGGAAAAATCGGACGACAAGTCAAACGACACCAGTGGCAAGCTGGAAGAAGGCACGGGCCTAGGCGATGGAGAGGGCGCCGAGGACATCAGCAAGGACATTCAGCCTGATGAGGATCTGTCAGAGCTGGCGCAGACGGCGAACCAGGAAAAAGAGAAAGAAGACGGAGAGGGCATCGAAGATGAAAAGGACGCTGTCGATATGGGCAACGACGAGATGGAAGGCGAGTTAGGAAGCGCCGCAGGAGAAGAAGACGAGGAAGACGACAAGGGCGGCGACGACGACAAAGATGCCGACGAAGAGGATGACGAAATGGATGAAGAGGCTGGTGACGTCGACGACCTTGATCCAACGGCCGTCGATGAGAAGATGTGGGACGGTGAGGATGACGCCAAAGACACGGAAAAAGAGCAGCAGGGCAATGAGGCAGCGGGCCAGAAAAACGAGGAAGAAGATCACGCTGCAGCCGCCGACGAGAACGCGAAGAGCAATCCGGCAGAGGAGCAGGCGACAGCGGGGGATGAGAACAAGCTCGAGGAAGAGAAGGACGACGGTGAGAATGGCGATGGGAAGGAAGACGGCGAGGACGGTCAAGACGACGATGCCATTGGCTCCGATGATGAAGAGGCCGGGCCGCAGCAGGAGCTCAATCGGCAAGATCAAAACGTGGATCACAATGACGTTTTAGACCTGCCAGACGACATGCAGCTCGACGATGAGGATGGCGCAGACGACGACGATGACCTCGACGATCTTGACGACCTTGGGGATGAGGAAGAAGAAGGCGGCGAAACAGAAAAGGACGCAAAACGCAACAAGGACGATGGGGACGAACAAAAAGACGACGAGGCGGAGGAAGAGGGGGACGAGGCGATAGAGAATCCAGAGACGCTAGTGGACAACGAGAAAGATGAGGCCGATGGCGACGGAGATGGAGAGGACGAAGAGGATGCTGAGGACGTGGATGGGGAGGGCGTAAGAGAGGAGGGACAAGATGAGATGGACGTTGACGACGAAAACGAAGGAGAGGAGCCAGCCCCTGAGCCGCTCAAAGATAGCGGGTCTAACGACAAAGACAAAGCAGCACCCAGCGATGTGCAGAGCGGTGTCGGCCCAGAACAAGACAACACGACTGGCGCCGAAGAGCAGGAACAGGACGACTCAGCAGCGCAGAACAAGAACAGCAACGCCAAACAAGACCAAGGCGACAAGGGCCAACAAGATGCAGACGACCAGGAGATGGCAGCCGGTGGCGATGGGACGGTGTCCAACCGCGACCGTGAGAACAACGAGGAGGAGCAGATGCAAGACAACCCCTCCGCGTCCAACGCCGACCAAGAAGAGCGCCAGCCCTTCAAGAAACTCGGCGATGTCCTGGAGCGCTGGCATAAGACGCGCCGTGAAATTAAGCAGGCTGAGGAGACGCTGGAGGAAGAGACCAACAACGAGAACAGCGAGAACCAGGCTGCACAGAAAGAGTTCCAGCACCTGCACGACGAAGACGCTGCTCCGACGACACAAGCGATGGGTGCAGCCGACGACGAAGAAGCCAAGCCGATCGACGACTCGATGGCCGTCGAGGAGGAGGACCAGCAGCAGGCGAAGGGTGAAGAGCTGGACAGACCAGATGCAGACCGGCATCCCGGCAACGACGAGAGCATCGGAGACGACGCGGATGCCGATTCCGACGCCGACGAGACGAAGGAAGAAGATATAGGCGACGACGATGGGGCGAAGACGACCGGTAACGACGACGGCCGGCCAGGGGCCTCGTTGCAAAAAGGGGCGTACGACCGCAACGAGGACGAAGACGACGAAATGGAAGAAGCGAAGATCAGGGAGGACGATGAAGAGGATGAAGATGAGCTCGTCACAACCCAGCTGTTGTCGACGCACCTCGACGACAGCTTTGACGACGACGACGCCTCCCTCGTCTCCTTGGACAATGCTGTCCGCCAGTGGTCCGGCTTCCAGACGGCCACACATGCCCTGTCTTTGGCCCTCGCAGCCCAGCTGCGCCTCATCCTAACGCCGTCGCAGGCAACTCGCCTCTCTGGCGGTTTCCGGACGGGCAAACGGCTGAGCATCCGCAAGATCATCCCTTACATCGCCTCCGGCTACAAGCGCGACAAGATATGGATGCGCCGCAGCGTGCCGACCAAGCGTGCCTACCAGATCCTGCTCTGTGTGGACGACAGCAAGAGCATGGGGGAGGGGCTGTCCGGGGGCAGCAGCCAGCAGCCGCTCGCCTCGTCGTCTTCGTCTTTTCCAGGCGCTTCCGCCTCTCCTGGCCACCTCGCCCTCAGCTCCCTCGTCATGGTCGGTCGTGCGCTGTCCATGCTCGAGGCCGGGCAGGTCGGTGTTGTGGGTTTCGGTTCCCGCGTGTTCACGGCCCATGCCCTCGACGCCGACCAGTCGTTTGGTGCGGGCGCTGCGGGCGGCAGCAGCAGCGGTAGTGCGGCGCAGACGCTGCGGCGGTTCAGGTTCCAGCAGGACCGGACAGACGTGGCGCTGCTGCTGCGCAACACCATCGACCGCTTCAAGCACGCGCGCGAGATGAACACCGCCTCGAGCAGCAGCGCCGACCTCTGGCAGCTGGCCATCATCCTATCGGACGGCCTCACGCCCTCTGCGGCACACGAGCGCATCCGGGTCCTGCTGCGCGAAGCAGCCGAGGCGCGCATCATGGTCGTCTTTGTGGTTCTCGATGGGAGCAGTAGCAGCGGCAGCAGCGGCAGCGGCAGCAGCAGCAGGCAAACCGGTGCCAAGAGCGGAAACGGAGGTCACGGCGGCTCGGACAGCGTCCTGGACCTCAAGGAAGCCAAGTTCATCAAGGACCCGGTGACGGGCACGAGCCGCATTGTCATCGAGCGGTACCTGGACACGTTCCCCTTCCCGTACTACTTGATTGTCCACCACCTGGACGACCTGCCGTCGGCCCTTGCTGGCCTGCTGAGGACGTGGTTTGCAGAGGTCAATGCATGAACGGAGAGGGGGGGGGGGGGGCAGTAATGGTGCCTGGGCTGAGAGGCACTCAGTTCAAGAGGAAATTTCGGTCGGGCGTCGTGGCTTGTATGGGAATCTAAAAGCAATGGGATATTTTACAGTGTTCTTTACCGGGCGTTTTGGGGGAAGCATAGAAATAGATCTTTAGAAAAGCGTTTTTATTAATTTTGAGTTTGCTTTTACGTTATTCACGACATTGGTATTGTTTTATTTGATACTAATGGAATCGGGTTGATATGACTTGGTTTTATTTGATTTCGGGGTTGGATTTGATTTTGTTCTCTTCCTCTTCCTTTTTTTGATTATTAGTTCCCACCAAACGCAACAGGGGCCAAATAAAACAAACAGATTCACCATTTTTTTCGAATCGGGAGGGCGGCACAATGCTCGAGAGACGAGACGAAACAGCCGGATCTGATGAAATGTTTATTGTACACGCCACTAGGGAAACAAAAACGAAAATGCAACGAAGAGCAAGACATGGCGGAGGCTCAACCTGGCGATCGAAGTCGGCCAGGCCGAGCCGCCACCGGAGACACACATCCACAGACCAGCCACCCTCCCTCCCCTCCCTCCCCTCTTCCCCTACCACACGAAGTCATGGCCCGCTCCTCTCTGCGAAAACGGTACTCCTTGCGTTTTCTCGTCCAACCATGCCTGTCCAAAAAATAAAGATAGCAATAAGCAAATGCCGTGTGGGTGCGCGAATATAAAATAACGGAAAATCTACCTTGGCCACACCATCTCATGGGGGGCCACATGTCATTCCTCCCCTGGACAAGCGAAACAGAAAACAAGAAGAAGAGGGTTTTGGGTGTTGGGGGGGGGGGGGGGGGGCGGCCCACGCAAGAAAGCACGGCCGTCTACGGCTCCTGGCTGAAGGACGAGGACAACCCCTGCACCTGTTCCATGTCCGCCATGGTCTTGTTGAACACCTTGCTCAGGTTGTTGATCACGCGCGACCGGTTGCGCTCGTGCCGGGACGTCCAGATGTAGTCCATGATCTCGCGGCTGATCTGCTCCAGCTGGTCGACCGTACAGCCCGACGTGCGGTCGAGGATGGTGTCCAGGATCGGATCGAGGCTGGAGTCGGGCACGCTGATAGGGAAGCCCTGCGACGACAGGCGGCTGTTGCTCTGCTGCACTTGCTGTTGGGACGGCGGCGGCGGCGGGCCGAGGGGTTGGACCGGGGACTGTTGCGACGGCGCCTGCGGCTGCACCGGCGACGACGAAGAGCCTGTCCCAGCCATCCCGTTTTCGTCGGTTCCACCCGATCTGGATTTGGGCCCGTCGAACTCGCCCTTGGCCAGGGCCTGCGCCTGGGAGTGTGGCCATTCGTAACCCGAGGTGCCTTGGCTGGGCAGCGACCCAAAAATGGATTGCGTGTCCGGGATCTGAGAGCCGTCCACATCCGCACCGCCCACAGCGCCGCTGACAGCGTGTCCATGCAGGGCACTGCCGCCACCGGGGCCGTGAATACCGTTGGTGGCTTGCGTGCTCCAAGGACCAGACGACCGGTTCTGGGAGGGATCGGATGTCTTTGTTGTCGATGCCTCGTTCACAAGCGCAGACGGAGACACACCGGCCGGGATTCCGGTCAATGCCGACACCTGCGACACCTGCGTATTGCCCACAGATGCGTGTGCGGATGCCACCAGAGCAGAAGACCGAGGCCATTGCGGTGCTTGAAGCGGTGTAGGAAGCCCGGAGCCAGTCATCTCCACATCCTCGCCGTTGGACGGTGCTGCAGACGGGACGGAATGCCCATTGCTCAAAAGAGGATGGTGGCCGTTGGACGACGGGGGTGTTGTCGTCGTTTCGACGGGCTTCAGTTCGAACCGTGCCTGCCTCTGCATTTGCTGCTGCTCCGTCACCTGCTCTCCATGGCCGCCGTCTTCGCGGACAATGTCAGAGCCAATGGCCGGTGGGGGGATGTCGTCAGCACCGCCCGTTGCAGCACCAAAGATAGCTAGGCCAACCTTTTTCTTCGCAGCCTTTTCCTCAGCCTCTTTGGTCCGCTTCAGCTGTCTCTCATACAGCTCGTCCCAGTTGACCTGCGACAGCCGTGCTTCTGCTTCGGCAACGTCGACTTGGACGTTGGTAGCGAGCTCATTTGCTTTGAGCAGCCGCTCCTTGTCGCCGACACTCCTTGCATCCTTCGCGAGGGAGATGACGTCCTGGTAGAAGTCCTTTGGTCGTGCATAGTAGCCGTTCGACAGCCGCTCTTCAATGGTAGCCAGATCCAGATTGTAGTAGAATTTGTTCGTCGCCTTTTCGAGCAGGCCCTTGTTTCCGTCTTTGTCGTGGGCGATGATGAACGGGCGAGGCTCGTCGTTCGGAAGGTCGGGTTGCACATAGTTCGGGTCTGCTTCCTGCCACAGATACGCAATTTGCGACTCCAGGATGACCGGCTGGCGGAACTTCTTGTACTTCTTGATCTGGTCCATGATCGGCTGCAACTGCACCTTGAGCAGGTTCAACAAGAGGTAGTCTTTCCGCTGCTCTTCATCGAGCTCCGCCTTCGTCTTGATCTTTGGTGGTGGCGGTGGCGCGACGGGGAGCTGTTCCAGCACTCGCTTTTTGCGGTTGGCTGGGTCAGGAAAATCACTCGGGTTCTTTGCGGCGTGCTTCAGGAAGTTGAAGAAATATGTGCGGCGGTTTTCCTATGGTGAATTAGTCTCAGAACGAGAAGAGGGGTTGCTTGGAAGAGAGAGAGAAAAGGGGGGGGAGGCGAGAGAGGACAGGGAAAGGCCGGAAGAAGACGTACCCTGGTGGGCTTCTCTAGAGCGTAACGGTTTCGGGAAGAGTAACCAAAGAGGTCGCGAAGTACGGGTTCGGGGATCTCATCGCGCTCGCACTCGGAAGTGCCTAGGAGCAGAATCGGATCATTTGGCGGGATGCTCTTCAACATGGTCGTGAAGGTCACGTATGCCGACTGGGGAATACTGTGGTACCACACGTCGATGTTGGGGATGTACAGCACAGCGGGCTTGTGGCGTTTGACTTCGACAAATAGACCGACAATGACCTGTTCGAGTGCCTGTAGAAGAATAAGGTTAGGAAAAAGTCGACACGAATGCCCAGTTTGGAAAGCAGGAGGACAAAGAGGACGAAAGCCATGTCATAATGACGAGCCCCCCCAAGAAGACGAACTTACTCGTCCATCACCTAAAAGAATAGGCAGATCAAAGCTCTGGATATGCACACCCTCAAAATGGTGGAGAGTGGCAGCCGCGAGGTAATGTTGCCCCATACCACCGACGCCGTGAAGGAGAAGTCTGGGCCGAAATATCCGCGAGCGCTCAAACTCCTGGACCATGTTTTCGCGGCCAAAACCATGGTCGGCGTCCTGGAACGGCTCGAACATGGCTTCCTCCAGTGCAGTTGTCTTCTTCCGGCGCGGCATAATGTCATCCAGCAACGTTTGGATCTTTGATAGCTGGTCAGACATCAAAGGGGCGACGGCCTTGGGGAGAGGGGCCCAAGCGGGCGCGGCTGACCGCTCAGACGAGGGAATCATGCGGTTCATGGAGAGCATGAAGTCGGTTGCATGAATGTTGATTTTCTCGGGCTCGACGATGAGCTTCTCCGGCGCGGAGTAGATCTGGGGGTAGGTCCTCTGGATGGCGTTCAGCGCTGCTTCGGTGCAGAGGGCACGCAAGTCGGCACCGCCATACCCCTTTGTGTTCTCTGCTAGCATTTCCTTGAAGTTGTCCGCCAGGCCCCATTCCTTGGTGTGGATGCCGATGATGGAACGGCGGCCGTCAAGATCGGGCAGCGGGAAATAGAACTCGCGGTCGAAACGACCGGGGCGCCGCAGCGCAGGGTCGATGTTGTCGGGTCGATTGGTGGCGCCGATAACAATAACCTGGCCGCGACCGTCCATGCCGTCCATCAGGGCGAGAAGCGTGGACACAATCGAGGCGTGAATTTGCTCCTGCTTGCTGGACCGCACCGGCGCCAGGCCGTCGATCTCGTCAAAGAAGATGATGCTCGGCTGCGTCCGTCGCGCCTCTTCGAAGAGCAGCCGCAGCTGCTTCTCGGCCTCGCCAACCCATTTGCTCAGAGCATCGGCACCCTTTCGCATATAAAACGTGATCTTGCGGCCGCCGACACCAACTGAATTGGCAAGGGCGCGGGCAAGAAGCGTTTTGCCGGTACCAGGCGGACCATGAAACAGGACGCCGCGCGGTGGTGTGACTTTGAAGCGCAGGAACAGCTCCGGGTACAGCAGGGGCAGCGTGACCATCTCCTTCAGCTGGTTGATGTGGTTTTGCAGGCCGCCGACCTTGCTGAAGTCGACATTCATATCGACGCCAAGAGGGTCGGCGTCAGCAAGAGCCTTTTGGTTCTTGACCTTGCCAACGTTGGCATTTGCCGAGACACCGGTAATGGCTTCCAGATTGAGCGGAGCGGCGAACCCAGCGGGCGCAGTGCCTGTCGTGGGTGTCATGCCGACTGCGCCGCCAACAGCGCCGCCCGGATTGCCCGTGCGGTAGTTCATCTCGTCATCGCTACTGTCGGAATCTACGCCGCCAGCGGCACCGGTGCCCCATGGTCCGCCGATGAGGGCTCCAGCGCCGCCGCCGCCGCCAAATGGTCCGTACGTGGAGAGAAGGTTCCGCTGCCAAACCGAGGCGTTTGCGCCGCCCCGGCCGTTCCTGCGCCGCGCTGGTGTTTGCACAGTCTCTTCTTCCTCCTCTTGTTCGATAAGGAACTGGTCGAGGGGCTTGATGCTGTAGTCGACAACCTTTGTCGTCCGCCTCCTCGAAGTCTCCTCATACACGATGGATGGGGAGCGCCGCCTACGCCGCGGTCGGGCGCGAGAGTTGGCACGGAGTTCTTCGGCCTCCATTGCAATTTCGTCTCTGTCGACGTCAAATTCTTCGTCAGATTCGCCTCGGCCGCGTTTGGAGCCAGACTTCAGACGGGTCGACCGGCGCCGTCCCCGGGAGTTTGAGCTCGAGTCGTCTTCGCCCGTGGTGGCCTGGTTGTTATTCTTTTGGGACGCGTCGCTGTCGGACATGCCGCCGTCCCCAGATTCCTCGTCCACTGGCTCAAAGTCGCTGCTGGGTTCCTTGATGGACTTGGCCTTGCGCAACCGAGACCCCCGGGTCAGCCGCCTGCCAACAATGCCACCTTGGTCCGCTTCGTCGTTGGCTTCAGCAGCGGCCTCTTCTGCGAGGTCTTCGTCGTCTGGCGCAGCGCCAGAAGTGGCAGCAGACGCAGCAGCAGCCGCAGCAGCCGCCGCCGCCGAAGATGCTGATGCACGGGAGTGGCGCGTTCGGCGGCCGATCGGCTTCACGTCGTCATCATCGTCATCTTCGTCTTCGTTGGCATCGGCGACACCGTCCATAGCAACGTCGGCCGAAATGTTGTAGGATTCAGCGTTTGCTGCTTCATCGTCGGGGACAATGGCGTCGTCATCGTCGCGTTCATCGGCGGCGTCGTCACCGTGCTGCGCTTCGCCACGGGCCGGCTGCATTTCCTCGGCGTCGGCGCTGTCACTGTACATGCCGGGCCGGCGTCTTCGTCCGTACGGAGCGTCCGAGCTTCTCAACGTGCTTTCTTCGGCCCCATCACCGCCGCCAATCTGCTGGAGTTCGTCGTTGTCGTTATCGCCGTCGTCTGCGAGACCGTAGGCAACGCTGTCCTCCTGCGTGGCCTCCTCAATTGGCGGTGCCGGTGGCTTCTTCAGCCCCTTGGACGCACGGCGCGAGGGCCTGCCTGCCGCGTAGGCTTCCGGGCTCTTACTCCGAGAGGCGCGTGCTGGTCGGGCATGCCGACCCGAGTTTGTCAGCTCCACAAAGTCGTCGGCCTCCTCTGTTGTGGCCCGTCGAGTGCGTCTCGCCATGGCTGTCGATGGCGCCGGCCCCAAACGCTCGCGCAACTTCTTGGGGCTTGCTTTGAGCACGATGATCCGCGAGGGGCGAGAGGCGGCGGCCGTCTTTTTGGGGCTGGCCTTTTTCTTCTTCGCTTCGGCAGCGTCCGAGTCGGAGACAGAGTCACGGCCAGTCGCGCCAACGTTGCCGTCGTCGTCGTCGTCGTCGTCGTCGTCGTTGTCGTCACCGTCGCCGTCGTCGCTGCTCTCTTTGTAGCTGATGTGGTTGACGGCGGCCTTTCTCGCGCGGCGCCCAGTGGCCGTGGTCACTGGCTCTTCGTCCGAGTCGGATGCAGAGTCGATCTGGAACGGTTCTCCGATGCTGTCGTCGGAGGCTCCGTCGTCGTCGTCGTCGATGTCCGAGCCTCTGTACCGGGCCTGTTTCCGGCGTTGAGACGTGTGCCGGGCTTTCTGACCTTTCTGCTTTTTCTTGGAGCGGCTCCGACGCTCTCCGTCGTCGCCAGGCACAAAGTTCTCGTCTTCGGAGTCCGACTTGTTCGGATCAAAATCGAGGATGTCCCGCTTCCGTTTTATCGGCATTTTTGTGTCGATGCGTCACGACTCAAAAGCAAAGGGCGGTCTGGCAGTGACGTGGAACACCAAGACGAGGCCCGTAGGCGATTGTAGTTCTGGTCCAGCTGGTCCGACGACACAGCACGGGAATTGCCCAGATCAATGGTCTTTGCGTCTCGTCGGCAGGCTATCGCAGGACAGCCATTTGGGGTTCTGTGCCAGAGGGAGGGTCGGAGCGGTACCGAGGTACGGAGTATCGAGGTAAGGAATGGCCCCGCAGGAATATGCAGTCGTATGGCTCGTGCCCAGGCTCAGCCAACGCGTGCGGTCGCGCGTGCGTGGTTGCTGGCGATGAAGTCGAGCCAGGCAGGTCGGGGTTCGAGCCGTCGACGTCAGAGCAGCAGAGGCAGGGCGTTGGGCGATGGGGGAAGACAAGACGACGATTTTGAGGCAAAAGTGTCGCGATGGCGATGTCAAGTCGAAGGTGACGATGACAAGCGGACGGGCGGCAGAAGCGAGACGTGCCAAGAAGGCGAGAACACAAACGATGATGCGAGAGACAGGGAGAGAAATGTTCCAGTTTGCTGCCTGGGGAGGAGAATGCAAAGGAGAGACGATGCCAGGAACGAAAGAAAAGAAAAGAAAGGAGGACAGGCTGTCACGAAAAGGGAAAGGGAAAGCGCGGTAATGATAATGATGCTGCGTCACGACTGTGAAGTGAAGAACGCTCCTTCCGTCAGTTCTGGTCGATGTCGCGCAGCGCCACAGCAAGACTTCCCTTTTTTTTTTTGGCGGACGGGGGAAGGAGAGGGAAAGGGAAGGCGAGAAGGAGCGTGAACGTCGCGAGCAAAAACTGTGGAGACAGGGAGGCGTGGTTGGCCAATCAAGGCCCTTTGAAGCCTAGCTGGGTCCCCCTGCCTGGTTTCTGACAGTGGTCTGTGCACCAATCAAAGGGCGGGTGGGGCCACCCTTTTGCCGCATCCCATTTCGCGCGGTGTTTTCCTGTGCGGTTTTTGTGTGACGCGCCGCCGTGATGGACGACGGCGTAGATGGTTGATGCAAGACCCATCGTTCGACGCTGGGGGAGCGCCTGCGACGCGCACGACGGTGCAAAAGGCATCAATTGAAGAGAATCGAGATGTGCCGTAGCAATTGGCTGGCGACGGGCGTGCGCCGGGGCGGGGGGGTGGCGGCGCGCAGCACGGCACAGAGGAAACGAGGAGCGTGTCTTGCGGGGGAGAAGAAGAAAAGCGAAAAGGAAGGCAACGTCATGAGCCGGAGATGGGCCAGAAAAAAAGGCTTCTAATACGGCGGGAGGCGGGCTGGGGAATAAAGTTTGAACTGGACAATCATTGCTCGGGAACCCATGTGGGGCAGCGCGGGGAGGGCCAGGCCGCCTGGCAGAGGTGTATCAGCCTGGCAGCCTGTCAGCCTGGCAGCCCGGCAGCCTGGGGCGCCAGGGGAGCCTGGGGCGGCGCTGCGAGGTGTTGGGCAGCTGGGGTGGACGACGGGCGGGCGTGAAGCACAGTGATGCGTCTGCCAAGTTGCCCAGACAGTCGTGGCCAGACAGACGCGGGATCGGCGCCAGGGTCGTTCGGACGCGGGCCTGGGGTGCTCTGGACGAGTCTGGGGGGGCAGACGACGAGGCCCATGCCATGTTGGTGGTTGTGAAGCACGTTGGCGGTTGGCGGTGGCGGTTGGGGCGCAGCGGCTTCTGCCGGTTTCTGTCGATCTTGTCGCCTGGCCCTCCGGCCCTCCCTGTCCGCCACCGAGGGCCTGGAGTGCAGCAGACACCACATCCATCGACTACGGACAGGGACCGATGCAGTGCGGGCGCTTTGTCTCTTCGCTACGGGCTCGACACGGACTGCGGCCCTCTCGAGAGCGGCCGTCTTCCGGGCAGCAGAGCCTCGTGCCTTGCTTCTGTGGCACTCTACGCGGCTCCAGCCAATCAGAAGCGCCAAAGTGGATACGCACGGACGAACCGCATCGACTACAACACGCCGCCTTGTTCTCACGGTTACGGTTCTCACGGCTCTCACGGCTCTCACGGCACTCTTCTTCTGGCGTTTAATCCTCAAATTCACAAAAACTCTCCATGCAACAGTCATTTTCAAATCGTTCCCGCGAGGCGCTGCCCCTCGCCGGCCGGCCGTCCTGCCGAGGCTGCTGCTGTTTACCTCCGTTTCCGCTGCCGCAAGCTGTTGGGGAATTGCAGCGGCAGCATCAGCTTCGCAATGTGCTTGACCTTGTCCTCGGTCTTGGCGACCTTGATGCGGGCGCCAATCTCTGCAAAGTACTGGGAGATCTGCTTCTGCTCCACCTTCAGGTCCTCGCGAAGATCCACCGTGTCAACCTCAAAGTTGTCCAGGATGCAGGCAAAGGCACAGCAGTGCGTCATGATCAGGTCCATGTGGAACTTGCGGATCGTGCCGTTGTCCGTAAACTGCCGCCGGATGCTCTCGACGACAGACTCGGGCGCGCCGTCCATTTGCGGCCCCAGCTTCTCGCGCGGCGGCTGCCGCTTTGTGCCGCGCTCCTTGCCCGGCCGCGCCGCCTGCCAGTACAGAATGAGCCAGTACAGATAGCGCAGCAGCCGCAGGTGGCCGAGCGCGTCGTCGCGGATGGCCACCGTGGTAACACGCTGGGCGACAAACCGCGAGTAGACATTGATGGGCTCGCCCGCCGAGGCCGCCTTCTGCCAGTCGCGAACAGGGATCGCAGCCAGGACGTCGGCGCCGATGATCTGCTCGGGTACGTATACGTCCTGGATCTCGTCGGCCGCAAGATTGCCCCTGGGCACCGGCTTTGCCTGGTCCACGACAGCCTGCAGCTCCTCCCGGGTGGCCATGTTGGCCGTTGCCGCCACCATAGTCTCCATGAGCACGCGGTCTCCGGCGGTCATCTGCACCGACTCGTAGCTGCCGTCGGCATTGCGGTTTCGGCTTCCGATGGCGTTCTCCGTAAATGACAGGATGGCCTTTTTGGCTTTTTTCGTGCCAAACGTCTGGCCCAAGGTGTTTTTGAGATCCATATTGGTCTGTGAAGGGGGGCGTGAGCGTCAGTATGTGCCATTGTTCTCCTTGTCTTCTTTTCTTCTTTTCTTCTTTTCTCCCAGTTCAACCCCGCACAGCAGCATCGACTCACCTGGCGGATCTGCGACCCCTTCATCTGGTCTTCCGATGCGTCTCGTGCCCGCACTGTTCCCCGAATCTCCATCCGCTTCGCACCCACCACCTCCAAGTTTCCCGTGGCAGGGTCGAAGATGCCGATGTAATGCTGCAGCGCCGCGTCGGTCTTCAGTGCCGTTTCTTCTTTGCCAATAAAGTCCAGCGTCCGATGGCCCGAGGCGTGGAGCAGCAATTCGCTGGCCGGGCCCGTGGTTCGTGATCGCTTGGACGACTTGGACGACCTGGACGACTTGGACGACCTGGACGGCTTGCTGGCTCGTGCGAAGCTGTCGAACTGGACGGAGTCCGGGATGCAGATGCCTGGTGTTGTCGCTGGGAAAGGGAGGGTCAGAGCAATGCCACGGTAGGCCACATAAGCACCTGCACCAACGAGTGTCCGGGAGAACATACCAACCACCGGTGATGCGAACTGGGGCGTGGTGACGGCTGAGACTTTGATCAGAGGCGGCCCTTGAAACACGGCCGGCGCGGGCGCTTCCTGGATGGAGACTTTCTTCTTCAGGCCGCTGCCGTTGACCTTGCCGTCCCGCTTCCGCTTCTTTCCTGCTTCGCCAGCCATGGTTTTGGTCTGCACAAGTGTAGACATGGGGCTTTTGTGTGTGTTGCTGCGGTGGTGATGATGCGCGGTCGCACGAAAATTTTGCCGATTTCTCAGAACTTTACGGGAGGAAGAAGTCTGGCAGAATCCCTCCCCCGATCAGAAAAAAAAAGGCGGTGTGGTTTGGAGTGGAGCTCGTGCCGTGGAACTCTTGCCGACAGGTCAGGTGCGGACACACGTGCTCTCTGGTCCGTGCAAAAAATGCAAATACCGCACTGTGCGTGGTCCTGACTAACGCACGTGATGTCATTGTGTGTGCGGGGGTGGGATCTTCCCGGATCAACTCTCGGCGCGCTTTTAGGGCACACACCAGAGTTTCCCAGAGCACGCGCAGAAAGTGGGTGGTATAACTTTTCCTACATCTACGGCCTCCGCCCTTCGTCCCAATCCTTTCTCCTCCCAAACCAAACCACAACACCAACCCGATTTTCTCATCCACGAACAAGTAAGTTGGTCTCGGGACACCCCTTTTCTTTGTCTTGCTCTGTCTCTCTCTCTGTCTGTCTCGTCTTCTCGTCTGTCCTTGTGACGGTCGTCCCTGCTGGCCGCTCGACACCGCGCATTGGCCGCCGGCAAAAGCACGCTGCTGGACGCTCCCGGCTGACCCCCAACCAAACAGATCCGTTCAAGATGAGAGCCAAGTGGAGGAAGAAGCGCGTTAGACGTCTCAAGCGCAAGCGGAGAAAGATGCGGGCGAGATCGTAAGTCACCTCCTCCTGCTCTCCTTGTCCCTCCTCCCCGGCCGCAGCGGTCTTGCGGTCGAGCTCGAGCTAACCCGGCCCAACAGCAAATAAACAACTTCCCTCGGCACGACTCCTGGTCAGCTCCGCACGGCACTCCCATTGAACGGCGGGCAAGCAACATGCGTTCCTTGCACACTCGACAGAACACAAGCCAGGAAGCTGTGAACGCGTCGTCTCCATGCGCACCCGAATCCTAGAGCCCTCCAGTTGCAGCAATTGACACCCACGCCCGACCTGGACGACGCCCAGCCATCCCAGCCCAGCCACCCAAGCCACCAAGGGACGGACGTTGTCGGGCAACGGAAGCCGGTTTGCATTTGACGCGGTTCGGGACGGTGCAGCATGTGACGGACGAGAAGCGCTTTTCCTGAGGTGCGGTGCGTTTCCCTCTTTTTTCGGACCTCGCGGAACTTTTTTGGGGAGGGGACACAAAATTTGGAGGAGTCGTAAACGAACAACGACGAAGGAAGTGTTTATGTCGTAAAGGAGCGTACCCTCGCGCAAAGGCCATTCTGTTTTTTTTATCGATCTCCGCAGCTGGAGGAGGGGAAAATAGCTGGCCGGCAAAAATAACAATCGAGCCGTTCGCTTCTAAAAAAGTCTTCTGTGCGCGTGTGGATCCATGTGCAGTGCGGGGGGCCGTTCCAGCAGCGGACCAAGCTCAGCTCCACTGGGCTATGGCGTGGCTGTCTTGCATGTTCTGTCTCTGTATCGTGATGCCGTCCTGTCGTGACGATGCCACTGCTGTCGAGCTTGCCCATCGTTCCTGCTGCCGTCTCTCCGTCTCTTGCCTCCATGCCCCAGCGCTTGCCGTCCAGAGGAGTACGGTTGCTCCTTCCGGCGACCGACGACAGCCTCGCAGGGAAAGAACCATTGTAGCTCCTGCCGAACAACACAAGAACCATGGTAGGCCTGCTTGTCAGTGGAGAGAGAGAGAGAGAGAGAGACTTGTCTTCTGGGGAGCCAACTTGATCCTTCTCCCCCCCTTTCATCCTCTTTTCCTGTCGCTTTTCTCCGCCTCGTTTTCACGTACGCACCGCACCTGCTCATCAGAAACGGGGGCCCGCCCGTCATGGCGTCACGGGCACCATCGGGGGATGACGGCCGCGCCGCCGTTGCCGGCGAAGCATCGCAGACGCCCCTAGCATGGCTGGAGATCGAAAGCCTCACTTTTGGGGGCTTCAAAGAAGGTGTGTCCCCCCCGTCCTCTCGCTTCGTGCGAATGCCTGCCTCAAGTGCCGAGTAACGCAACAGCTCTGACACGAGGCTCGCAAAAACCAGTGGTCAGGGTGCCGTTCTACAGCGGCCGGGTGATCAGGATCGGCAGAGATCCCAGAACGTGGTAGGCTGCCAACGCCCGTCTTCCTCCTCGCTGCAGCAGCATGCCTGGATTTGCCTGCTCTAACGGTGTGGCGATGCAAGCAACCTTCGCTTCAAGCACACGTCGGTGGCGCCCGTCCACTGCGAGCTTTATTCCGTTTTGTTCGACAAGGACGAGCCGTACCCGCCTCTCATCTATGTTCGCGACTGCCAGTCCGCATCTGGGACCTACGTGAACGGCCGGCTGCTGGAAGAACAGCCAGGCCAATCCCCGGCGCACCTGCTCGGAAACAATGACACCATCTCAGTCGGCCCGTGCTCCATCCGACTGCGCCGCCCCGACCACCCCGACCGCCCAAGCCCAGTGTGGGCTCTGAGCTCGTTGCAGCGCAGCGAGGCTGCAGTAAGGAGACGACGGGCGGCTGGCCGCCTTTCTCAGATGCTGGGCGAGACCGCGTTGCTGACAGGCGCAAGCAGCTATTTGCAGACCACTTTGTGATCAAAGACACCGTGCTCGGAACCGGCGGCTTTGCCACCGTCTATCTCGCTCACAATGCCAAGACGAACCACCAAGTCTGCTGCAAAGTCCACGATCTTTCTCCTCGCAGCGGCCTCTGCGACTCGATGCTGGACCGCATCGACCGCGAGATGGTGATCTGGAGCCAGCTCGAACATGTCCGTCACACGGTTGTATCTTACGTCGCATCTGCCATTGAGCCTGTCCTTTTCTAACTCAAGAAACAACTTGCGAACTAGCCCAATATTATCGTCTTCCATCGCGCATACAAGACAAACAACACCATGTAAGTCTCCGCACGCTTTCCCCCTAGCGCTTCATAGCATGGCAGGCAACTGACGCGTCTTACGAGGTTCACAGGTTCACGATCGGCGACCTGGCCACTGGCGGCGACCTCTTTTCGCTCCTGCAGCGTGAGAAATCAATTCCCGAACTCGAAATAAAATGGATCGCCACCCAAGTTCTGCGGGCGGTTGGCTATCTTCATTGCAAGGGCGTTGCTCACCGTGACATCAAGCCCGAGAACATCCTCTTGTCTTCGACCGTCCACCCATGGCACCGCATTGTCCTCGCGGATTTCGGGTGCGCAGAGCTGACAAGCCTTGGGGAAACGGCGTCGCATTGCGGTTCTAGGGAAACCCGGCTGTCGGCAGGGCGACGTGGTGTCGCCTCAGATATCTGGTCCATTGGGGCCCTAATGCTACAGTTGCTCTCGGGCACTGCGCCAGTGGACCTGACGGAACACTCTTGCAACGGCGTGGATATTGCAAATCTCGTAGCCTCGGCAAATCTCTGTCGTTCCGGTCATGGAAATGGGCCAATCTCGCAGAACGGCATAGAGTTCATCCTGGCTTGCTTGAATACCCAGCCGCTTGAAAGGCCGTCCGCCACAGAGCTTGCAAACCACCCTTGGCTGCGCGAATCTGTGCAGCAAGTTCTGATGTTCAAAGAGCGAGAGAAACACCTGGCTTGGCGGCCGAGAGGCATGATCATACCAGCCGTTGTGCGGCTTCCCGAGGGTTCTCCTGCACCAGTCCGGTCCCCAGAGAATTCAGAGCTCGAACAGCAGCTTGAGACGCGTGGTGATACGACCACAGGCATCACGGCGTCGCATTACAAACCCAATCATCGGAGCATCACAGTTTGTTAGGTTGCGTTCTGCTTGCTTCACGTCTTACCCGCATCTTTTGTGCGGGTTTCAAGTCTCCGCGTCTTTCATGTCAGCAGGTGATGGATTTCTTCATTTCACATGTGCTATAGTCTACAGATCGTCATTCGTGTCATTCAAGATTGTTTTGCGTCCGCGTCCGGTAGCTCAGCGCATACGATGGCCGCTGTGGGCGGCGATTGCATCCACCGGACCGACAGTGACTTGCTCGTGCCGCCTCTGTGCTTTTTCGCGCTCCTGACTGGAGGTCTGTCTCTCCTTGCGGCGGCGGGCGGCCTCGATGTCGGCAAACCGCCCGCGCGCTCCGTGCTTGATTTTCGTAATCATGTCGGAGGCTGTGCCCTTGTCAATGTCATCATGCGTCAGCGGTGGCTCGTTCTTGCCGCGAACTTTGTTGATAAAGTCAAGCTGCCCCTGCGACGGCGCTTCCTTGCGCCAGCCCTGGTGTCGATAGACAAAGGCGCGGGGGAAGATCTTGGAGGCGTAGTTGTCTGCGCTGTGCACAGCATCCGAGAACGTCCGGTTCCGGCAAACCTCGCGCGGCTTGGCGAACGGCGCCCGGGATACGCCGGCAGGCAGAGCGCGCACTTCGATGACCCGGTATTGGCACTCGCTACCCTTCGGGCTTGACACGGGGTGTCCCAAATCTTCTGGGCTGTCTAGGTCTCTTAGGTCGTTGGGGTCGTCCAGATCGTCCACGCTGTCTAGCTCGTCCAGGTTGTCGTCCAGTCGCTCAATGCGTAGATACGTGCCAGTCGGCCCCGAGAGGACGCAGCAGTCCTTGCCCACCTGCACCCATGCGTGCTTGCTGAGGGCGCGGATGTGTCGCTCGCCCGACGTGTCGGCAAGGAGGTCAAATACAGAGGCATACTCGGTAAAGCTGACGCTTTGGATCGGAGCATGGTGGCTCGCCCCTGCATCGACACCTGCGACCCCGCCGCGGCCGGCGATGATGGACCGCGCCGCCTCCGCCTCTCTCCGGTCCTTGAGAGCTGCCATTTCCTCGACGGAGGCACCAGAGAGCAGCTCGCCGGGGTCGAGACCAAAGAGGGTTGGCACGGTGACGATGCCGGACTCGAGGCTGGACACCATGTCGATGACGTGGCAGTCTGTTTTGCCCTCGTGCAGTCGCATGCCGCGGCCGATCATCTGCACCAGGAGGTTGCGCGACTTGGTCGGCCGCGCCAGCACAACGCAGTCCACATTGGGCATGTCGGTGCCCTCGGTGAACACACCGCAGTTGACGAGTACGGGGAACGCGCCCCGCTTGAAGGCGTCGAGCCGGTCGCTGCGCTCTGCCTTGTCTGTGTCCCCCGTCACAAACTGCGCGTCAACACGATGCTGGCGGAAGGTGCGCGTCAGATCGGCGACGTGGTTGAGGTCCACGCAAAAGACGAGCGTCGACCTGCGCCCCGCGTTGGCCGCCTTCGCCAGCCAGGTGCGCACGGTAATCTCATTGACCTGCTCGGTGTTGACGGCGCGCGACAGGTCCCCCGTCGGGAAGTCCTTGCCCGGGCTGCCGCTGCGCAGGCGGGACAGGTCGGCCGTAGACTGCACCGTCGTGAAGATGACACGGGACAGCCAGCCGCCGCCGATCATGTCAACATAGTCCTTGTGGTAGACGATCTCGTCAATGGCGGCGCCGAGAGCCAGGCCGTCAAAGCGCGACAAGGTCGCGGATACGCCGACAAGGGCAGGCGAGCACGGCCGCTGGCTCGATGCCTTGTCGGCAAGCCCGAAATGGCCCAGAGCACGCATGTAGCCCGGCGCCACGATGTGGTGCGCCTCGTCGACGAGCACCAGCTTGAAGCGGCCGGGGTCGAACTTCTGCAGGCGCCGCCCGGATGTGATGGACTGCACGCTGGCAACGGTGATGTCGGCCACGCCACTCGCGTGCAGGGATCCCATCTCAATGTCGATGGTCTTTCCGGGGTAGGCGCGCGTGCAATGGCGCGCCGCCTGCTCGACTAGCTCTCGGCGGTGGGCCAAGATCAGCGTCTGGTTGGCACCGCGCGAGGCCGGCTCAATGCGGTCGAGCAGCTGCGTGAAGATCACCGTCTTCCCGGAGCCCGTTGCCAGCGAGATCCCTAGGCGCTTCTGGCCCCTGGCGAGCGAGGAGAGCACGGACTGGATGCATTCCTCCTGGTAGTCGCGGAGGAGCAGCGCGGGCAGTTGTTGGCTGTCTGTGGCGACGCTCCGGCATCGCTTTGGCTGTGCAGCTGTTGTGGCAAGCGCACGCCACGCTAGACGCCAGCCTCCCGTACCAAGCATTGCATCGTTTGTGTTTGCAGGGCGGCGGTGCTATGCATCGTCTCGGAAGCCCGCGAAGAGACTGCGACGTTTGGGCCTCCAAGCTGCTCTCGAGCGCCGGCCGTGTCACGTGCATCCGTGCACGTGCCGGTGCATCATATATTCACGTTCCTATCGAGAAAGTCTGGCCGGTCTCCACTAAAATCTCCTACGACGTACGAGCTTCCCGACCAACAACACGACACCGGTTGTTGACAGCGACAATCGTCTTCACGTCACGTCCCTGTCGCTTCTGCTTTCGGGGTTGACCATTTTGCTTGGCCGATTATGTGGCAGGTCTCAGCATTCAGGGACCGTTCTCGGAGGCAAAGTGCAGCCTGAGCACGCATGCGCTGCAACGACGGCCATGGCATCAACAAACGCTCCACCGTCATCGTCCTCTCGCTCCCCTTTGGATGTATCGCCGCAGCCGAGGAAGACACAGAGCGCCAGTGGTGGTGTACGGACTGCTGCCCGGAAACCCCCAGGGAACACATCGCCATATGCCATTCGAGCGGAGGTCCCGGGCGCCGCCGGGCCAGACAAAGACCAGGGCGCAGACGAGGGCGCTGGGGACGAAGCAGAAACACGGGAACTCGACGATTTTATCTTCTGCGGCCGCCGTCGGATATGTTCTTCTGACAGCAGCGAATACGAGCCGTCTGACAGATCTACATCGCCGGACCCCGTCCCCGGGCCGGACGAGATCAGCGAGGAAGAAACCGAGGAGGCGAGCGGCGAGGATGGAGGCGGCAGCAACGACGAAGAGAGCAGCGACGACTCTGACGACGCGGACGGCGCGGACGGCACAGACTCCCGTACCGACAACCTCAAGCGGCCCCGCGAGCGCGCATTTCCCAGCACGTCGGCCAGCACCGAGAAGCAGCCCCGAAAGCGCATAAGAAAGGCCGTAAATCCCAACTACGTGAGCCTGCTCAACGAAGACCTGGACGACATGCGTAGCAAGTACATCCCCCACGACTGGCCTGCGCTGTCAGCAGCTCAAGTTGGCATGGTGGTTTGGACGGCGGAGGAAAAGGAATTGTTCTACGAGGCCCTGAGTCGGCTGGGCAAGGGCGACATTCCGGGCATCGCTGAACGCCTGGGGTCCAAGAGCGAGATCGAGGTGCGCCACTACCTGCATTTCCTGCACGGAGACCTAGAACGACGGCGCGCCGACGCCCATGTGCCGCAGCTCAGGCCAGCGCTCTCTGACTTGCCAGCCGCCGTCGAAATCGGCGCAGCCTGCTGCGACGCCCTGGAGAAGGAGGCGGATCAAATTGCAGCGCGCGAAAGGCACCGGCAGGACCGGGACGAGGAGCTCCGGTGGGGACCCCACTGGCTCATCACGGCAAGCAACTGCCACAGCCTGACCAGGGCCGCCCAGGCGATGATTGGCTTGCCGACAAAGAAGAGGAGCACCAGCCAGTCTCGCACGCCGGGGGGCGATTCCGGGGGGAAGCCTGCGCGGCTGCAGAATGAGCTGCACCCAGACTCGGTCCCGGCACTGACGCTCTTGAACGTGCCAAACATGCTCCTGCTCTCTGAGCGCGTCTTCATGAACGGCGTCTCCGAGGATGCCAACTGCCTCGCCCTGGGCGGGCTGCCAACAGCACACGTGGCTGCGCTGCGAGACTTGTACGCGCTCGTATACTCTGTCACGCAAAGGCTTGTCGCCGCCACCATGCACGTCAGCAGGACTCGCGACCACGCCCTGCGACCTTTCAAACGCTATATGAGGAAGGTGGTGCGCAAGGGAGACGTGCGGGCAGCTGTGGAGTTGCTGGGTCTAAAACACAACAGTCGCAACTTCTGGACTCGCTGCCCGCGGCGGCTTGGTTTACACGTCTCCCGACACGCGAGCCCGTTTTTCGGCGTGGACTGCGTCGCAGGCATCCGCCACCTGGTGGAGGAAGAAGCGGGGCAAGGAGGGGCCGAAACCGGCGTCAGCAGCTGCGGCGCTGGCAGCGACAGCGACAGCGACAGCGACAGCGACGGCGACGTCATGGCATACGACGACGTTGAGAGAGAGCTCGATTCCGGGACGGCGCGGGGCAGCTTCTCCCGGGACACCAAGCCTGTCCCGAGACAAGTGTCTCCGAACTGTTCTACCGACGAACGCGGCGAGCCCAGGAGCGACGCCGAAGACGGTGACGACGACAACGACGACAGTTGCGGCGATCATGAAGAACACGGTACGACCACCGGCTCGTGGAGTGCGGACGACGCAGATACAGTTCTCCGTCGGCGCATCAAGGACGAGGCCACCGAGATTGTCCGCTACTCTGCGGCAGGCTTCCCGGATGCCGGCTGGGCCCGCAAGAGTCTCAGGAAGCGCATCCGTGGTGAGCTAGAGGAGGAGGCGTATGCCGACTCTGTCGACAGGCACAAGAGCAATGCGGACGAGCTGTATCTGTGGGCTGTGCTGGGAGAGGCCCCGCCTGCGTCGCTCGGCCTTTTCGGGTCTGACGAGAACGAGACGCCGCACGTCGCGGGCTTCGCCGTTGGCGGACGGCGCTTCCTCGCGGATGAGGTCACTGAGGCGGACCGGAACTGGAGGGATAAGTTGCAATATGAGGCCAAGTGGGAGGCCACGGCAGCAGAGGCCCAGGCGCTGGTTGACAAGGCAATGGAGGAGGGCCATGGGGCGCCGAGAAGGTGATACGTCTGGACAGGGCGTGCATTTTCCTTTCGGGGGCTGCTATGGTGGCCGTGGCTGCGGCTTTGGGGATACCCAGATAGTTTTTGTGGTCCCATGTTTATCATTTTGGGGCCATTTATGATTGCGACGCTGTAATAATACAATGCTGACGTTTCTTCTTTTTTTCTTTTTTTCTTTTTTTCTTTTTTTCTTTTTTTTTCTCGGGGCAGCGAAGAAACCGGCGTCTGCCCAGACTGAGTTCTTATGTGTCGAATCTGCCCTCCTGCCATCTGACACCTTTGTCCATCGTGCCCCCCCCGGCGGCTCCTTTCGTCTTACGTGCCGCTGCCGAAAACGTCGTCCTTGCGCGTCCGCCGGTCCCAGACGACAACGCTGTCGCTGCACCGACGGAAGTACATAATGCGGTGCTGCGGGATGAACTCCTCGTCTGTCTGCTCCGACTTCCACGTCTCCAACGGCCGCTCTCGTATGCCCAGGAACCGATCCTCGTAGCCCACAACAAAGTCGCTGCGGTCGATATGCGGATCCCAGCGCAGGCGCTTGATCACGTCCTGGGCCGTGCGGAGCTTGGTGCGGTGTGCCACGGCCACCGGCAGCGCCTTGTTGCCGTCCCTGTCCTTGCCCTTGCCCTTCTTCCCGGCCTTCCTCACCGCTCGGGCGTCCGAGTTGCCGCCCTCGTCGCTATCCTGGCCGCTGCCGCCGCCCTTGTGCCCGGCCTCCGCCTCGTCATCATCATCCTCGTCGGCCTCCTCATCGTCGTCAGCCTCCTCCTCGTCGCCGGGCGTGTACTCGCCCCATGCACGGGTATCGAGACGCAGTCGGCCAACGTCTCCCAGATGGGACTGGTTGGCAACACTCACGCCGATCCACATCGACTGGGGGTCGAAATGGCTCGTATTGCTGTGCCCATCACCGTCCCGCCGGATCTGCTTTTCGAACTGTGCCAGAACGGTCTGGAGAGTGCCGAGGGCCACACGGCGCTCCTCTCGGGTCATGGCCGACGGAAGGTCCAGGCCGATCAAGTAGCAGCCCTGGTATTCCCGGCCGCCCTCACCAATGCCGCCGCCGACGTCGGCATGGTCGACCGTCCCTGCGGCATCAGCCTCAACATAGCGGCTTGGCCACATCCGTGCATTGAGGTCGGGCAGACGACGAGCCAGGTCGACGAGAAGCATGACGCAGCGTGACTCGAGCCAGCCCACGAATGCAGAGCCGCGCGCCAGAGACAGGCCCCAGTACTGCAGGTCAAGCTTGACATATGTGCGATAGGCGCGAACAAATTCAGCGGGGCCAGGATCCAGGGTCGGGGCGGTCAGGGCCTCGGAGCCGCTGGCGGCTCCGCCGAGAAAAAGGGCCCAGGAAAGCCCGCTGTTCTCGTCCCAGAGCAGATCGGCAGCGCGCTGGAACTCCTGTGCTAGCACGCGGACGGACGGGATGGATGCAGCCGCACTCGTATTCAGCTGCGGGCGGTGGTAGCCGAGGATGGCGAGAGGCTCACGGCTCGTAGGAGCATAGGGGCACCTGTCGTTGTGAAAGAACGGGTCGAACGCCATCTTTGTCTTCCAGTCGAAGCCGGCGTAGTGCTGGAAGAAGGTCACAAGAATGTCGGCAACTGTATACGAAGCTGCATCGCCATCACGCGCATTGCCGCCGGCCGCCACCGACGCCGCCTCGTCAATCCCTCTCTGCATCAGCTTCATCACGCGGGAAAGAAGAACGGCGATCTGGATGCCGCCCAAATAGCCAAACCGGGCAGCATAGAGGCCGCGAGAGCGTGCCCAGGTCTTGATCGCACGATGGGCCGTCCGGAAATGCTCGGCCGTGCAGATGTTGGCAGCAGCGGCCCTGCCGGTGCCCGTCGCGGTATTTTCTGGGAACGATGTGCGAAGGCAGTAGAGGTCGCGTGCGGCCTTGAGTTTCGAGAGCGTCTGGGCCGACAGCGCAAAGAGTGGGTGTGTTGTCGGCACGACGAGGGCTGCCGGCCATGTCTCGGCCACAACAGCGGCACCACAGTATTGCAGGTCCATGCTGATGCCGTTGATCTCCAGTTCGAGCATGGTGCCGGTGTGGGCGCGCACGCGACGGACAATCTTGACAGACGAGTCCGGGTCTCCGGCGGCGGCGGCAGCAGCGCCCGCTGCCCGCAGGCGCTGGCTGGCCAAGGCAAAGAACGTCTGGGGCCCAAAGGTGCCGATGCAGAGACAGTCGATGTCCGAGGCCGGAGTCCATACCCCAAGGCCGTAGGAGCCCACCGGAACGACAACCAGCTGGCGAGGGTCCTTGCTTGCCGCAGCAACAGGCTTCTCCAGATCCTCATCGAGAATAATGGCCTTGAGCCGGTGGAAGGCTGCAGCGCGGCGGGCGATGTCGTCCTCCGATGGGAGCACCCCGAACTCGCCGAGCGCAGCACTCACAGCGCCGGCATCGGAAAGGGGGCCGGCTGGAGCGTGGAGGGGGTTGACAGGCACGATGAGCTTCTCAACCTCGGCGGAGATGTGCGGCTTCTTGCCGTCTAGGCTCACCGGTCCAGAGTCGGCAAGTGTGGCAGAGGCGGAAGAGGCGGCACATGCAGCAGAGGCAGGACGGTCGTCGCCGACGGGTTCGAGAGTGCAGCGGACACCCCAGTGGTCACTGCCATATGCGTCTGGCCGGAGGTGGTCCTTGTCCGGGGACGGGAAGCCGAACGCATTGTAATGTGAAATTGCAAATCGGCTGCGGCCACCATCGTCGTGGCTCTCGGAGCCTGCACCGCCGCCGCCGCCGCCGCCGCCGCCACCATCCTCTTTTCTCTGTGCTGGACATCGAAGAAGAATGCGATCGAATCGTTGTGGTCGCGTGTTGAGGCCGCTACCGATGATCCTGGCCGCGAGCGCGTTGGTGATGGGGTTGTACGTCGCGCCCTCCTCGCCGTCGTACAGAAGCATACTGCTGTTGTCGTGTTTCTGATCATGCTCGGACTCTTCATTTACGGGCATGTGCGGGCCGTGCTGGCCGTCCCCGAGACCCCTGGCCGCAAGATAGGCGTCAACGAAGCCGTGCTGCACGAACATGGCGTCAAATCCAGTCTCGGAAAACTGCGCCGACTGCGATGAAATCGCCTTGCGCCGAACTGCGGCCTCGATGGCAAAGGACGAGGAGTGGATGTTTAGATCACCGGCCAGCACGACGGCATCGGCGCGGCCCGGAGGATACTGCTGTTGCAGGTGGCGAAACAGCCGCTGCAGCTCGGATCGCTTGCTGGCAACAGACCCGTTGGTGAGTCCGTGGGTGAGGTGAACGGCGGCAAGAACGAGGCCGTACTTTTTGTTGCCGATGCCACTGCCGTTCTCGTCGAAGCTATCGTCCTCGTCCTCCTCGTCCTCCTCGTCAGCACTGCTGTCGCGCTCGAATCGTGCAATCAAGGCTCCCTTGTGAGCGCGGTGGAAGTCCAGCCGGGACCAGGAAAAGGGTCGACGGCTGAGCATGACAATGTTTAGCAGACTTGGTAACGGCTCCATGTCTTGCTGGTCAGGCGGGCCGTGCGAAGCAAACGGATACGCAGCCCGCACGCCATTGTCGGCGAGCAGGGCGGCGAGGAAATGGTCGGTGACCTCCTGGAGGACCAGCACATCAGCCACGGCGTTGGCCGCGAGAATGGTGTCGATCAGAAGCGGGAACCGGTCGCGCCGGGGGGGCCACTCAAACTCCCCGAGAACGTTGTACGTCGCAATCGAGACCGAGCCGGCAGACAAAACAGAGGGCAGGGGGGAGAAGAGCGCGGGATCGTCGTCCGAGCAGGAGATCCATTCGTCCTCCTCGGGCGCAAAGGTGACGGCCGGGAAGGGCGCAAGCGGCTCGCTCGTATCCTCGTCTGGACCATCGGCCTCGTCGGCCGCTGCCTCTGCAGCATTGTTGCTGCTGCTGCCGCGGCTGTCAATTGACGGCTCTGCGTAAAACGGCTCCGTCCGGTCGGTCTTCTCGACGCGGCCATCGGCCAGGTAGAGCACGCCCCAGAGACGCATGCAGCTGCCTCTTGACGCCGCCGTGGCGTCTGCTTGCGTCTTCGTCGTCCCCGAGGGCGGCTGGCGCACGAGTATGTGCAGCCGGTCGGCCTGCCAAGTGACCGGCGGCATGTTCTCGACCTTGTGCAGCAAGAACCGATGCGCATGGCCGAGCGTGTCGCGCGGCGCTGCGGTCGAGTCCGCGTCGTCTGCATCCGTCGACGGGCTGCCAACTCCGCTGCTGCTCTGCGCCACGGTCATGTGCATCCGAAAGCCGTCCGATCCCTCGTTCCTTGGCTTCGGTGTTGAGCCGCTGCCCGTCAGGGCAGATACAAGGCCATTGCGAAGCCGGCGAAGCGGCTCGGCACTGCCATCGTCCCGGCCATCGTGCAGAAACAGGGTTTGCTCATGGCGCTGGCTGAACACGCCAGCGGTGTCCAGGCTGACGGGGATGGCGGCCTGGGACGAATCCTGTAGCAAAAATGACTGAAGGCGCTGGCAAGCCGCATCCAGGCTCTCGGGTTCGACAAAAGGGTAAACTAGGTTGACATGCGGCGGCCACCTGCGGTAGGCCTTGTCGTACAGTGAGCGCAGGCGGTCAACAGGCGGCCAGGAGCTTGGGGGGGGGACCAAGCACAAGGCCGTGGCATAGGAGCTGAGCGCGAATGAGGTCGCTTTGGGGCTGGGTTGGGGGGTCGCCATGGGCTGCGGGGGGTCCACGGTTCACGGATGCTGGCTGGGGCGAAAGAGGGCGTGAGGGCGTGAGGGCGTGTGTGTGCAAAGGTCGAGGCCTTTGTCTGTCTTGGTAATGTGCAGAGTTGTCGTCGGTGATGCGATGATATCGTGCAGGAGGGGCAGGGCTTTGCCTCCTTTATACGCGAGGGTGGGAAGACAACTAACCCCGCCCCACCGCCCGTCGTGCAGCCCAGCTGGACGTCCCCCGAGACGTGATGTGGGGATGGACAAACAGGGCAACCCAGGCGTGCTTTGTCCGTCCTGGTCACCCGCAGAAAGACGGAGGAAGCCCCAGGGCCGGGCACTGACTCACGCAAGCCAAGGGGCCTCGTCGTGCGTGCTCGGACGCGGCACAGGGGCCACAAGAGGTCAGAGCAGAAGCCGACGATGACTCGACGGCGAGGAGGAGACCAAGGTGCTAGCTGCTAGAGAGAGAGAGCAGGTCTGGCGGATTTGGGGGCTGAGTCTAGGGTGGTGGAGATGTTGGCTCGAAGAAGCAGTGGAGCATCCGTCGCGGCGGAGCGGCACCTTTGGCAAACGCAGTGCTCTGGACATCTGGATGTTTCTGGGTATACGGAGTACTTGTAGGTGATTACGGGTAGAAAAATACTACGGATGACCGCATGACCGGTCCCGGACACGACCAAAACGCCGCCGCTGGCAAAGAGGCAAAGAGGCAAAGAGGCAAAGCCAAAGAAAACTGCGACCACCCGACAGAACAGCAAAAAGCATCCGGCAAATCCCATCCCTCAAGAGAGCTCGCTGCCCCATTCCACCACCGCCATGTCGCGCCCCACACCCTCCATCAGAGCCTCCAGCCTGTCCTCGTTGGTCACCCAGCCGGTGCGTTTCGAGCTGATCGCGAAGCGAAGGGGGTCCCGCCACTCCTTCCACCACGTCTCTTCGCTCTGCACGGCAAACTTGCGGCTCGGGTCGCCGCTCTTGTGCGTCGCAAAGGGCCAAACCGCCTTGACGACCTCGTACGTGCTCTTGCCCTTGAAAAGGGTTGTGACGGACGTGAAGAACCGGTTCACCTTGTCCGGCGACTGCACGACAACCCGCGCGTGGGTCACCGGGAACGTCACCGTCACCACGCCCTTGTACCCCGTCGCGGCCACTAGGCTGCGGATCTGCCCCTCCAGCCAGTTGATGTCCATGTTGGCCACCTGCCGCTCCAGCACAAACGTCTTGACCGCCGCCGGGTCTTCGACGAACCGCCGGCACCACGCGTCAATGGTACCGCCCGCGTCGCCGCCTGCGTCAGGGCTGTTGACGTCGGGCAGCGCCGTCGGCTTGCTGGAGCTGCCGCCCCGCATGGCCAGCTCGCCGCGGCCGACACAGCGCACATAGTTCATCCGCCGCCGCGGATCGTCCGACAGAAGCAGGCTCATCAGGTTGACCTTGACGGAGAAGTCCACATGGCGCCCGCGGGTGCCGGCAATGTGCACCAGCGGCTTCGGCGGGATGGTTGCCTGGGCCCGCACGAGGTTGGCCAGGGCCACAGCAGTCGCCGACAGGTACGGCGCATTCGATCGGATCGTCGTCTTGTCTGCGGACAGCTCGAACAGCGGCGGCAAATAGAGCCCGTAGTCGATAAGCGGCAACCCGGGATACCGAGGGGGTCCCGCCCGCCGACGAGCCGCCGCCGCCGCCGCCACAGCACTGCCGTTCTCGCTCTCGAGCGCCGCCGCGTGCGCCGGTGATGCCGGCCCCGAGTAGATTGGCGGAGCGTGGCTGGCCCGCGTCCTCGAGGGCCCTTCGGCCGGCCCTGCGTCTTCGTCTGTGCTGTCTGCGCCGATCAGCGACTCGCTGCGCACGCGGCTGCTGTCACGGTCGCCGTCCTGTGCAGCAGCCGCGAGCTGCTTCAAGTGCTCCTCGAGCCGGCCCTTCTCCGCCGCAGCAGAGGTCGACGCGGCCATTGCCGTCCAGAAGCCAAGAGCTGCTGCTGCTGTTGTCTGCTGTTGTTGTTGCTTTTGTTGTCGATCTTCCAGAATCGTAGCTGCCCTTCGAGCTGCGCGGCTGTGTTTTGGAGGACCTTGTGCAAGAGTCGCAAGAATGCAGCGATGTTCTCGTCCCTGTTTCCCTCGTTTGCCTCGCGAGCACGCCGTGACAGAGCACAGCACCGCACAGCGCCCCAAGAACAGTGGCACGTAATGGACTAGGCACCAGTATTTCCAAAGCCAGGCCCCACTCTAGTCCCCTGTAATACGGCCACGCCCCGCCGCCACGCCAGTTGTTCCACAATCTATATCACGTGCCGCATCATACGTTATCAGCCACCCAATCAGAGGGCCCACTTTATAACCCGGCCACGGCATCGCAAAGCCTCTCGGCGCATCACCATGCGCCCCAGCTCACCGTTGCCTCGCCGAACGTTCCGCACCCCGCCTCCCCTTCCCCCCCGAAGCGCCCCAGAGGTACAGCTCCCGCCTCATGACGGCCTTGGCGCTGGGTGCGCTGTTGGGCTGGGAAGGGGGAAGGGGGGTGCGGGGGTCCTCTACATTGGCGGCACCCTTGAACTCCCGAGACTGCTGCACCATCCACTCATCAAAGCGTGCCTTGGCGGGCGGCGCGAGCGACTCCTCCGTGTCCGTTCGCCAGCCGCCGCAGCTGTTATCCTTCATAGGAAGGCAGCACGTAGCGTCTTCGCACGGCGGACGGAAGCAGCGCGGCGTGTGCCGGCACAGGTCCTGTTACGCCTTGGGCGTACCACGGCTGGCTTCGAGATGCCAGTCGGCGGAGTAAGAAAGCAGTAACGAAGATTAAGGAAAGAGTGAAACATCAACATATAATATAGACGTAGGTATATTCAGTAAAGCTAGGTATGTAGAGGTGTATGTGGTGATGGATGCGATGTATTACTATGGCCTCGCGAAGCGAGGAACTAAATAAGGGAAAAATGTAGTAGGTGGTAGTTGAGTGCCGTGGGTCGGTATTAGTATGCCGACCCCTATTCCTAACGCCCTACTTGTTACGGGTGCGCGTAACACTATAAAAGTCGTAGAAGACGTGTACAGTAGCTCCAGGGTCCGCTGCCGTCGGTCGGCAACGGTCTGGGAGGGTCGAGTAGGTGCTGAGGAGGGCTAGCTTCAGGTCACCTCTAGGCCTCCTGCGCGCCGTCAGGTCGAATTGCCGGCCCTGGCCCTCTCCACCTTCTTCTTCAGCTCATCGTTGGTCGACAGCGTGTATGTGGCTACTCTGGTAGCGTACTGGACCACATGCTGAGGGAAGCCCTGCGGCGCCCTCTCAGGGAAGAGGCCAAAGCAGCCCTCCCACTCATGGCCTGGCCGGTGGCAGGCCTCACACGGAGGGCCGTCGTTGAAACCTCTGTCTCTCAGCCTCTTGTCGTTGTTGGCCCCCGTGGCGGTAGTGGTCGGGGCCCTGCCTCTCTTTCGTTGGCCGCCTTGGCTTCCTTGTTCCTCCGGCCTGCCGGTCGAGAGGGTGGCAAATGCAGAGCCTCTCACTGTCCTAGGCCCTCTTCTCTCCGCCATACGCTCTTTTTGGCGCATTTCGTAGATCACCCTCTCCTTCCAACTGCTGGCCTGGACGGGGTCTATAGCCTCTGGCTCTCCCTCGAAGGCGATGTTGGCCGCTGCAACGCTCACATGGGTGAACTCAGTGCGGTCTAGGAGGGAGGCTAAGTCAGAGAGCCACCTGCCGCCCGCCACTTCCGGGGCCTTCCGCCAACCGGCCCTGACCACAGCTGTTTCCCAGTCGTCTAGCCATTGCTCTATTTTCTTCGGACTGAATTCGTTGAGCACCTTCTCGTAGGCCACTCCAGCGTCGCGCTGAGCCGAATGGGGGTCGAGAGAGTAGTGTTTGAACAGGTAGTCCAGCCAGACTCCAGCGTCGGCTTCAGGGATCCCGTACAGCTGTTCCTGAATAAAATCAGACACAGAGGAGATGATAGTCCTTCTGAGGGCCTGGTCTAGGGCCTCCTGGCGTTCCCAGCGCTTCAGCTTGAACTGGTATTCGTCTGGGTCAAAGGACGGAGATTCTGAAGCTTTGGCTTCGAAGGCCTGCGACACCTTTGTGGCCAGCGTCTGAGTGCTGGCTTCTGAGTCCGCCAGGGGTGTCTCGCTGCCCGAAGAGCTGGCAACCGTTATTGCCGTTGCCCTGGCTGTCGGCCTTCGCCTTGGCGCTGGCACCGGTCTCTTCTTATACTTCGGCTCCCGGTGCCGCTTTGGGCGCATGTGGCTTGGGACCGACGGGTCGTAGCGGCGCCATTCAGGGCCTGCCACTGACTTGATTGCTGGCAGCCACCTGGACCAGGTGGCCTTCGACACCAGCTTGTTAGGCCGTGTGGCAGCCGTTGCTTCCATCTTTTCGTTGGTTATAGGTGAGGGATTTGTCGAGATCGGTGAGTTGTTGGTCGATTTGATTGAACTTTGCTTCTGTAGGATGCTTGCAGTTGCCTCAGTCTGTTGAAATATAGTGGTAAGATGCGAGATTTCCGGGCTCATAACTGTCAGCTGCAATGGCTGGATACTGAGGCAAAAGCGCGTTGTTGTATTCTCTAGGAGAGGGTCAGGGGCCCGAAGCCACCCGAAAGGTAGGAATAGGGGCCCTGGTGGGCCCTATAGGGCGTGGCAGAACGGCGCGCCCTAATTGGCCAATTCAGAAAGTAGGCCACACCATGTAACACCGGTCGAGGGTACGCCGCCCGTCGAGGGTACGCCGCCCGTCGAGGGTACGCCGCTCTCCCGTCGAGGGTACGCCGCTCGTCGAGGGTACGCCGCTCTTCGCGTCGAGGGTACGCCGCTCTTCGCGTCGAGGGTACGCCGCCCGTCGAGGGTACGCCGCTCTCCCGTCGAGGGTACGCCGCCCGTCGAGGGTACGCCGCTCTCCCGTCGAGGGTACGCCGCCCGTCGAGGGTACG
>JADHKO010000127.1:0-24485 GCA_019925425.1 Ophiostoma pallidulum
CGTTGAGTGGCGAGGCGCTGCGTTTGCGTTAGTACATACGCGCTCCTTCTTCTCCAACGACCAGGGCCCCCAGACACATATACGCACTTGTTCGGTTCGTCGTCGGCCTCGTCCGCATCAGCTGCTGACCCCCGTCGTCGCCATACTACTAGACTGCAGACCGAGCTGATGCAGCTGATGACCTCCCCGGCGCCTGGCGTCTCCGCGTTCCCCTCGGCCGATGGCAACCTTATGTCCTGGCGCGCCACCATCGAGGGCCCCGACGACACGCCGTATGCTGGCCTCAACTTCAAGCTCAGCTTTGCGTTCCCGGCCAACTACCCCTACGCACCACCGACCGTGCTCTTCAAGACACCCATCTACCACCCCAACGTGGACTTTTCCGGCCGCATCTGTCTCGACATCCTCAAGGACAAGTGGACACCGGCGTACAACATCCAGACGGTGCTACTGAGTCTGCAGAGCCTGCTCGGCGAACCGAACAAGTGCGTATATGTGTCTGGGGGCCCTGGTCGTTGGAGAAGAAGGAGCGCGTATGTACTAACGCAAACGCAGCGCCTCGCCACTCAACGGCGAAGCCGCCGAGCTGTGGGATGCCGACGCCGAGGAGTTCAAGCGGAAGGTGCTGGGCCGCCACCGGGATGTCGACGACGAGTAGATGGACCACGGCCGGGGAGCACCTTGGACAAGCGCCAAGAAACGAGGAAACAAGAGAGGCCGACGACCGCGTAAGACGGGAAGCAAAGTGCCGTATGTGCCGTACATTGCCGACAGAGGCGAAGACGGCACCATTGGATACGAACGGGGCGCGGGCTGGATGCGCATTTCTTCCTCGCATTTTATTTATTTCCCTTTATTTTCTAGCGCAGCGGAGGGGATACACCGGCGGTCCTCGCATTTCGGACCGAACCAAAGCATCAATTTACTGCATTTCATCTGTATCTCCTGACCAAGTGCTTCCGGCCGAAGGCTTGAGCGTGTGCCTTTTGCCTCGAATCGGGCATACAAAGGCACGCACAGCAACAAGGAGCATCTGGTGTACGTGGTGTATGTGAGTCCCTCGACAAGCAAATCTCTTCTCGAGCCGTAGCAGGCTGGCACGTTGCTGGTATCTACGGCCGTCGACAGAAAGCTGAGGAAGTAGCATTGTGAATATAAAATCAAATCGAGCACCTCCCGGCGCCGTCTCACGAGCTCAATACAATGCCCATGCATCCTCTTTTGAAGATGTCATTGGTTTTCAGCGCAAGTATGGTTGAGCTATAAAAAAGAGAAGATAAAAACAAGAGGGAGTTTTGACGTTAACTCCAGGTTGTCACGTAGGGGGGGGGGAACCACTTGGTCGGAACGGTTTGTTTAAGAGATCAGTTTCGCGTTTTCCTCTTCCCCCCCCCTCTTCTTCCTTCGTCTTCTTCTTTGGCTCGAGCGAGTTTGCTGTTGTGTGGGAGGGTTTTTTTTTGTCATCTGTCGATCATTGTCTCGACAAGGTTTTTGATTTTTTTTTCTTTCAAATTCGAAGTCGCCCAAAGGAATAAAAAAAAAACAGAGAACGACCCGTGTCCCGTTTTTCCCGTTTTTCCCTGCCCATGCACAAGAAAAGGCCGATGTGCACATACATCTCTCCCTTCTCCCCTCCCTCGCGCCGCCTTCGTACTCGCAGACTTTTTTGGTATGTCTCGAAATCAAGAAAAAAGAAAGGACGGACACATCTTTACTCCTCAACGACAACGGTGTGGAGACCCTTGGGCTCCTTGACGTTGACGGCCTGGACGAAGCTGTACAGCTTCTCCTTGGCGTCCTCCTCGTCGTTTCGTCTCCGGGAAATGCGGACGCGGAGTCTGTAGGGGACGCCCTTGACGCCCGACTCCCACACCTTCTTGTTCAGCTGGGGGTCGATGCGGACATCGTGGGTGCCCTGTTGTGATTTCTCTGTTAGCATGATCTCGGGCGAGTTTTCTTGTTTCTTCCTTCAAGAGGTCCTTCAAAGAAAGGCCTGCCCCCGGTCTGCACAGTCGGTTCCTTTGCGAGTCGTTCTGGCACAGAAAGAGACCGTCCGTGACAAGGAGGGAGGAAAGGGGATATCGGGGAGCTTTCGTACCATGGCCTGCAGCGCAAACTTCTTGATCTCCTTGACGGCCTTCGGGGCCCGCTTCTTGAAGGAAACACCGTGTAACTAGAAATCACGCCATGTCAGTCTCTTGTCGTGTTGCAGTTGGCCCTTGTCCCCCTCTTGGGGCGCGTTGCGTTTCCTCGGCTCTGAACGTGCGCACGACGGGACGGCGTGCGGACTGCGTCGTTTTGGCTATTTTGTCCCATCCTCCCCAATCTTTCCATGAAGTTTGTCCAGCACTTCCGCGTCGCCGTCCTCATTCATCGCCACCCGTCTTCGTCTTCCGTTCAGTCCGACTCGTGCGCGGACGCCCCCAACCCTCCCCCTAGAACCCTAGAAGTGAACATACTCTCTTGTGCAGGTGGATGGTGTACTCGCGGGAGACAACGTCGGCGATGGCGGAGCGGCCGGCCTTGCCCGAGGCCTTGGTCTTCGACGACATTTTGGATGTAGGACTGCTGAGGCGGCGGTTTGGTTAATACACACTGCAGATCTGGGGGACGGTGTTCGGCTCGGCGACGAGGCGTATCGTGCTGTTTGAGCGGGATGCTCAAGCAAGTGAAAGGCTGTCGTGCATACCTCGAAAAAAAAATTGTTCGTTGAGTCGTCGGTAGGGAGTTGGTGATGGAGGTTCGAGAAGGAGGAGGAGGGGGGAAACTGAGAAAAAAGTCGAGAGCGCCAAAGCGGGAAAAAAGCCAAAGGGCTAAAACTAGGGCAGGGAGAAAAAAATTGTTGTGTGCACTATGGAGTACAAAATTGGGAAAATGGAGGGCGGCCGCGGCCAATAGGAAGCGTCGTCCCCGGGACGCTAAGACGCTGGGCTTATGCTCTGGCAGCCGTACGAGCGGCACGTGAACATGTTTGAGTTTGTCCACGTGAGAGGTCACGCTATGGCCTCCTTTATTTATTGTTTTTTTTATTTGGCTGGGTACCCCTGGCATGGAGAAGATCTGGGCGATGCGAAACAAGCTGGGCAGCCACCTCCCGTTGTTCCTTCCCTAGCACACCCTCCTTACTTGAAGTACCGCGCCGCGCCAAACAGTATGCGGCCGTGACTTTGTCCCCTGAGAACGCGGGCCATCCAGAATCAACAAGCCCACCAGGACGCCCACTGCGCCTTCCTGCCTCTTTCTTTGCCGTGCAGAGTTGGAACGGCCCGTGTCTGGCTCTCTCGAGTGGCTTCTCTGCTCCTTCCCCCCCCCATCATCACGCACTTTTGCTTTCAACCATACTGCTGCGTTTACGACTTCGAGTTCGAGGCGCCTGAGCGACGACATCCCCCAAGATTTCCCTCGTTTCCTCGCTTTCGGCCTCGTCTTCCCCCATTCGCTTTTTTCCCCGTCGTTCTCCGAACCGTCTTCGCATCGCTGTCCGAGTGCCGGGCCAACCGTTCTCCGCGACTCCTCGCCACCCAGAGATTCCATCTTTCTGGATCACACCGTCTCGAGTTGTCACTTTCGCAGTCTGACCATCGCAGTCTGTGCATCGCAGTCTGAGCAGCACCGCAATACGAAACTGTGTGTCTCTGCAGCCGGAAAAGGAGGCCGGGTCTTGCTGTGCGACGCGTGCGTGTTTCGCCGTTGCAACGTCCCAGCGCTTTAATTGCCATCGACCTTGCCCACAGTATCACCCGATTCTTTTCCTCTCTCTCTCTCTCTCTCTCTCTCGCATACTCTCCGTTTCACAGGCGGACAGCAATTCATTTCCACTTTGCATCGGAACACGCTCGCGACTGAAGAACGGACATCCCAAGAACGACGACCCGCGACGTCAGAAAAGACTGGAGTCGACCATTTCAATTTAGCCGAGAGCATAGTCGTTGGCCCCGACCCTGCCAGAGCAGCATTCATTGCGGCTTCGACTGAAGACGTTTTCCCGGGTAGCCAATACTACCACCACACCACCACATCACACAGCCATTGCCATGGCCGACGTACCGGGTGGCGGCTCAACGCCATCGCCCCAGCCCGATCTTCATCGCAACCGGCTGCCCTCGCTCTTTGAAGTGCTCAGCCGGCGCACACTCCCTCCCGTCGACCTGTACTCCTTCTACATCTACATGCGCGACCAGCAACGATCGGTCGACTACCTCGATTTCTGGTATGCGCTCCTGGCGTCCCTCGCCCGGGTTGTTTTGTCCTCGGCTGTCCTGTCTGTCACGGCGACGCGTACTAACAGATTCCCAACCCTAGGCTGGATGTTGCTCAACACATGACCCTGTGCCGGCACTACGTCCGCGAGCTGCGCCGGTCGGTCTTGGTGAGCACGCCGGACGGCGAAAAGCCGGCCTCCAAACGCTCGTCTACCATCCTGGAGAACCTCGGCGACATGACGCACCCCGCAGCAGGCCCTTCCAAGTACCAGTCCGACAAGGAGAAGGACCAGGACGCGCAGATGTCGGCGTTCCTCCGCGAAGACATGCGGCCTCAGGGCTCGCCGGCCAGCGGGCCAGCGGGGTCCCGCCGCAGCCCCAACCCCGGCAGCACGCCTCGTGACATGACCGACTCCAACTCGCCGGCGCACACCGTGGCCCGCCAGGACATCCGTGGCTCTGCCGAGAAGATCCTGTATACGTTCCTGCTCCCCGGCGCCGAGCGCGAGATCATTCTGCCGGGCAGCATCACCACGGACATTACGACTGCGATTGAGGAGTTTGGCCGCGACGACCCGGAAGTCTTTGACGTGGCTAAGGACTACGTCTTCCAGGCCATGGAGCGCGACGCTTTCCCCGGCTTCCTGCGCATGAAGGCGCTCGGCAACCTGATCCCGCCGACTCTCATCATGCGACTGATTATCGGCATGATCTCAATGTTTGGCGCCTTCTGGACGGCCTTTGTGCTCATCTTCCTCGATGAATCACGGCTCACTCGCTTATATGTACGTTTTTTTCTTCTTTCTGCCCCATCACACCTGCTTTTTGTGTGTCCCTTTTTTGAGGTCAAACAAAGACGCCCCTCTAACCCACGCCCGCAGCTTATCCTTCCGTTTACGTTCGGAGTGTACTTCTTGGCGTCGTTCCAGTACGCGCTCGACCCAGTGCTGGCCTTGCTCGGCTTCAGCGAGTACACGCCGTTCCGCTTCTCGCGCGTCCGCGAGCCCTTTGTGCGGCGGCTCCTGGCCAAGCGGGCCATTGTGGTTCTGGCTGTCACGGTGCTCATCGATGCTGCTCTGCTGGCCTTGTTCATCTTCGTTCCTGGCCGGCGGCTGTGAACGTTGTGAACGTGCACGGGGCACCCAGATTTGCCGGCGAGCGGCTGTCGCACCATGCGTTGGCAGATTTTTTTGATTTTTTGGAGGGCTTTTATCTTGTAACGAAATGTCATGAGGCGTACGGGGGAGGGCAGCGGTGGATCTGCTTAGCATTTGGCGCGTTGTTTGTCTCTTCTTTTTTTTTCTTGTCTCTTGTCTGTTTTCGTTTTTTATTTGCTTTGTTTTCTAGGATACCAGGTTTTTCTTCTTTTCGCTCTTCATTCTACTTTACACAAATCGGTGATCAGTCTTATCCTGGGGGGGAGCCACCAGGGCAAAGGGAAATGGAAAGGGAAAGGAAGAGGAAAAGGGCAGACGCACTCGACGTGAGGCGGGACACGAGCAAGGACAAGGGAGGGGGAGAGGGACGCGTATGCCCAAAGGGTCTGTTTTAGTATGTAGTTTTATATTCCACAGCAACGATGAACGAGCGCCAATGAAGAGCGACACTTTCCACGCACATGCCTGTCTCTTATTTTTTCACGCCTTGCCCCGATTGCGCTTGTTCCCATCGCCTCCATCGTCGTCGACGTCCATGGCCTCGTCGTCGTCGTCGTCGTAATTGTCACTGAAGCTTGCGTTGCCGCCGCCGCCGCCGCCGCCGCCGCCGCCACCACCGGAGGACAGCCCAGACCCGGACGGGCCGCCGGCGTCTGCCATGCGGTTGCTGCCGCGCTTGTTGAACCTCTGGTTGTTGTTGCTGCTGCTGTTGTTGGACCCGCCGCCGTCGCCGCCCGACACGTTCAGCGTCATCGCCCGCTTGCCGACGGCAGCAGCCGCCGTGCCGTCGCCGAACCCACCCACCCCAGAAGCACCCCCCCGGCTGCTGCTGCTGCTGCTGCTCATGGTGTTGCTGCCGATGCCGGCGCCGGCGCCGGCGCCACCGTCTTTGGTCAGCATCGCCCGCCGCTCGCCCTCGACGGCGCGCTTGAACTGCGCCTCCCACTGCTGCTGCTCCTCGGTGCGGTTGGCGGCGGCGCGCCGGATGCCCGCAATCTGTGCGTCCAGCTCGGCCAGTGTGGTCTCGCAGCGCTGGGACCAGCCGCGCAGGGCGGCGTGGAGCGCGGGCAGGGAGCCGGGGACGGGGTCGCGCAGCGGCGCGACGGCGCTGACGCGCACGACCTCGTGGGCGGGGTCGAGCGTGGCCGTGACGAGCCCGGCGTAGACGGCGGACATGACGAGCGCCTCGAGCTGGCGCGCGTCGTCGAGCCGCAGGGCGGCGACGAGGTGGGCGTAGCCGAGGCTCGCGCGGTCGGTGGCGCAGGACACGAGCGAGAGCTGGCGGAGCTTGGTGGCCTGGGCAGCGTTGAGGGGAGGGAGTGTTGGTGCTGGTGCTGGTGCTTGTGCCGGTGCTGCCGGTTCTGTCGCTGCTTCTGCTGCTGCTGCTGCTGCAGTTGTTGTTGTTGTTGTTGTTGTTGCTGCTGTTGTCGTCACCGCCGGTGCATGTGCTGCTGGTGCTGCTGGTGGCTGTGGCGGGTGTGAGGAGGAAGAGGGCGCGACGCCCTGCTCGTAGTCGGCATAGGTGCCGTAGCTAAAGATCCGGAGCAGCGTCAGATAGGCGGCATGCTCGGCGTCGCTGGCGCCCAGGGCCTGGATCTGGGGCGTCTGCAGCAGCTCGGCAAACACAAAGGTGTTTGGGTGGGACGTGGCGCGGACGACAAGGTCGGCAGCTTGGCGCGGTGCGTTGACAGCCTTGGAGAGTGCGATAAAGGGCTGCGACAAAAGAGGGGGGCAGCAGAGAGGGGAGCAGCAGAGAAAGGAGCACACAATTAGCCAATGCTTTTCTCCTTCCGCAAGAGTCTAATGAAGGTAAAAAAGAGGCATGAGCACGAGCAAGCAGCTTGACCTACCGCCAAGGCGTCCAAAGCCTTTGCCTGCGCCATCGCGGTCGAGAGACTGCGGCAGCGGCAGCGAGAGGCCGTGAGAGGCCGTGAGAGGCGGCGAGAAGCGGCAAGACCTGTTTCTTTCCGTCTGATGAGGGGCGCCGTTGGGACGTGATTGCCGTTGATGTTGGGGGCAGCCGTGCACAAGTGACGATCTCGACGTCACGCTTTGGCTTGGGGGAGCTTCCAACGGGATGTGTGGGAGGGCCCCTCGCAGCCTTACCCACCCAGCGGGGTTGAGGCTGGTGCGCGCTGTGGCGGCCGCTGCTGACTAATCACAACCACCCCGGACGGTCCCCAGCCATCTCTGCCATTCTGTCCTGTTTTTGTTCTATTTTTGTTCTTGGTTTTATTTTCATTTTTACTTTTATTTTTACCCAAACGGCGTTGCTTCGCTTGCGTTTCCCGCTTCCCAGTGCACGAACTGGTCTGCCCACTCCGCCCTCCGCTCTTGGGGTGAAGGGGGTGTTTCCAACCGTGTGTCAGAGACTGTTTGATTTTCCAGGGCCCCCGACCCCTCGGAGACATTACCGCCCTGCAAGCGAAGTCGCAGAGTTTGACAGGCCGGGCGTGCCCGCTAAGAGAGGAAAAAGTGCAGTGGGGCAGCCCTAGCAGCGAAGCGATGGACGGCTGGCGCGGCCCAAGTTCGCTGGCCGAACACCACTTTTGCAACACGCGATGTCGCCCACAGAGTTATCAGATGGAAAGACGGGCGATCGTTCGTCGTCGGGATCCGCAATGCTCGGTCTTTGCCCGGCGTCCAGACAGATGATCGTGCTCGCTCTTGCTGGGATGGGGGGGGGGGGGGGGTGCCAAGCCTGAAACTCCCCGGACGGAGGAAATCGAATGCCGTGATGTGCAGCAAGAGGACAGACATGCGGGCCTCCCTTCAGTTCTTCTGTCTTCTGTTCTTCTGCCCATCTGTATGACGGCAGAGCAAAGTATATGCGCTTGGCAGTCGGCATTTGCGGCGGCCACAAGGTCCCCAAACGCCCATTCACCCGCTCCCTTTTCCCGCACGCAATGCCACTCTCCGAGCAGCGTCTTTCTCTGCCTTGCCGTCTCGTTTCGACAACATGAGATGCCAGGCACTACGGGCGTTCTCTGTCCCAGGGCGCACGCAGTGCTCGGCATCATGGTGGCACGGAACGCCTGAGAGCGGTCGACGTGCCCCCACGACCATGGATCGGCGGACAGACGAGCAGAGAACCAGAGACGTAAAAGACGTAAAAGACGCAAAAGACGCAAAGCAGACAGATCCGTCGTAAGACGTCGCCGCGGGGCTCCTCTTGCAGCTGGGCATCCTTCATATACACGCTGTGCTGTCGGCTCGCCGCTTTGCCTGTCCTCGGCGTGGGGTCAAGTCTTGGGACGACCGTTGACCACGCCGTTTTCTCCATCGGTCGTTCTTTTCCTCGTCCCTCCTCGCCTCCGGAGTCGCAGTGTGCGTCCCGTGTGCTGCAGAAACTTCTCGGCGTCTTGGCCTCTTCGCTGCTAAATCCTTCCTGCCTTTCCCCGTTGCGATCCCACTGATTCCACTGATTCCACTGATCGCACTAAAACTCTTATCCACTGCCGTGGCTAGCGTCCTTCACTGATTATCTCTGCCGCCCGCCCCCTCGCACACCCCTTTTTGTGTCTTACGGAGCAGTGACGCCGCCGGACGCGGTAATTAGGTGGGCGGCAGGCCCGCGGCGTAAATTCTCAGGCCACACCAAGGGCAGCGTCCCGTTGTGGTGAATAGCGCAAGAATCGGGGGGGGGGGGGAGGGAAAGGGGGAAGGGGCGGACAGGGAAGGACAGGGAAGGCACGAGCTGAAGAGTAGCCGGAAGAAGAAGCAAAAGAACAGCCGTTGGCGCCTTCCGTGCAAAGTTCAGGGGCAGGGGGGGGGGGGCAATATAAAAAATCAATAATCGATCCCCCAAAATCGCCATATATTCGAGATTAATAATTCGTTCGGGATTAGTGAGGATGCAGGATGATTCAAGCACCAAGCGCCTCCGCGCAGCCCACTCCGTCGCCGACGCACCCACCGTACTACGCTGGACGCGGAATCCTCGGAGACTGGACAGACACAAGGATTGCATTAAAAAGCAGCGCCAGCGCCGCATCGCCGTTGCTCCCAGTTCACAACTGCGCGCTGCCAGACGAGCATCGCGACATCTTTCGGTTTCTCGGCCTCGCCATCCTGCGCCTCAACAGCGGCGCCGCGAGTCTTTGTGGTAGGCCGTCTCCCCCCCGTCGTCTTTGTGCCCTCTGTCCTAGAGCCCTTACTCGAAACGGCCAGCAGTGAGCAGAGTGAGCAGGGTGAGCAGGGGAACAATAAGCTGACAGCAGGCAAAGTCCTTTCACCAAACGTTCTTTCAAAGCGCCTCGTCTAAAAACAGCCTCCTCCCCCTCCTCCCCCTCCTCCCCCTCCTCTCCCTCCTCCCCCCCTGTACGAAACGCGGCAGCACGGCCTGCGCTGGCTGACCCACGGCGCACCCACCCACGAAACACAAAGCGCACCTCCCTGGGCTTTGCGCCCCCCGAACGGCCGAAAACCAGTCGTGAAACCAATTCGCGTCTGTCCCCGGCAGCCTCCTCGTCCAGCAACAAAGCCCCCCCCCCCGGTCCCCTCCCACTCCTGGGTGCTCGTCCCGTGGCAATAAGAAGACGCTGCTTTGCTTCTTTGCTTCTTCTTTGCTCGCCGTCCCGCTCGCCGCCCTCTCCCTCTCTCCCTCTCTCGTCCTCTCTTCTACATTGTCGCATTCCCAAACGCCGCCGATGTCTCTGGAACTGCCGGCTCGGTCCTGACAGCCATCACCAGCACACCCCCCTCGAACGCCCTCGGACGCCCTCGACACCCCACGGGACCGCTTCCTGGGCCGCCACAGTACAGTCCCGTCGAGGCATCCTTCCGCCGGCCGTCTCTCGTGCACCCCGGACCCGACATCCAACATCCGCAATGGCTCCCGCATATATCACCGTGCCCCCGAGGGACCCGGATGCCGGCCTGGCCACCCTCGGGGTCCCAACGCCGCACATGGCAACGACCACTCTGAAAGTTGAGGGCATGACGTGAGTTTGTTCCTTGCTGTTGCTGTTTCTGGCCCCTTGCCCCTTGCCCCTGTCGGCTCTCCCCGCCATTCCAACGCATCCCTTGCATTTGTCTCGTATTTTTCTACCTTTCTCGCCCCCCCCACCCTCTTTTCCCTATTTTCCTTTCCTCGTACGCAAGACCTGGGACTGACATCGCCTCGTTCCTTACCCCCTCGCCCCATTCTGCAGATGCGGCTCATGCACCTCCTCCGTTGAAGCTGGCTTCAAGGGTGTTGATGGCGTCGGCAGTGTGTCCGTCAGCCTCGTCATGGAACGCGCCGTTGTGATGCACGACCCTGCACGGATATCTGCTGAGCAGGTCCGCGAAATCATCGAGGACCGCGGTTTCGACGCCGAGGTCCTCGCCACCGACCTCCCCTCGCCCCGAATCACCCGTTCCGACCACAGCGGCGGCGATGCTGTCGCCCAGCAGACCACCGTGGCCGTGCAAGGCATGACCTGTGCTGCGTGCACGTCCGCGGTCCAGGGAGGCTTCACGGACGTCCCGGGCGTACAGAGCTTCAGCATTTCGCTGCTCTCCGAACGCTGTGTTCTGCAGCACGACCCCGCTCTGCTCAGCGCAGACAAGATCCTCGAAATCATCGACGACTGCGGCTTCGAAGCGACGCTGGTCGACACAAAGGAGCTGACACCCGAGCGGCCGGACAGCCACCGCAACGCAGCCCACATGATGACGACGACCGTAGCCATTGAGGGCATGACCTGTGGTGCCTGCACGGCAGCCATCGACGGCCTGTTCAAGAAAGCCGACGGCGTCCTGCGCTTCAACATTAGCCTGCTGGCCGAGCGGGCGGTGATCACACACGACCCGGCAAAGCTGTCCACGGACGCCATTCTCGAAAAGATCGACGACGGCGGCTTCAGTGCCACCATTGTCTCGTCGGTCTCCGAAGGCGCAGACAGCAGCGGCGGCGGCGGCGGCGGCGGCTATACCAGCTCCCTGCTCAAGATCTTCGGCAACCTGGATGCCGCCGCTGCGACCGCGCTCGAGGAATCCCTGCTGGCGCTTCCCGGCGTCCAGTCTGCGAGCCTCAAGCTGGCGTCCGCCCGCCTCACCGTGTCCCACGTGCCGGCCATCACGGGCCTCCGTGGCATCGTGCAGGCCGTCGAGGCGGCCGGCTACAGCGCGCTTGTGGCGGACAACGACGACAACAATGCGCAGCTGGAGTCCCTCGCCAAGACGCGCGAAATCGCCCAGTGGCGGCGCGCGTTCAAGACCTCCCTCTGCTTTGCCATCCCCGTGCTCCTCCTCGGCATGATCATTCCCATGTGTCTGCCGGCTTTGGATTTCGGCCGCTTTGTCATCCTGCCCGGCCTCTTCCTCGGCGACGTCATCTGCCTGTTGCTGACCATTCCTGTGCAATTCGGCATCGGCAGGCGCTTCTATGCCTCTGCATGGAAATCCGTCAAGCACGGGTCGCCGACCATGGACGTCCTTGTTGTCCTCGGCACGTCCTGTGCCTTTTGCTTCAGCGTCGTTGCCATGCTCCTGTCCGTGTTTACGGCGCCCCACACCCGCCCGAGCACCATCTTCGACACGAGCACCATGCTGATCACATTCATCACCCTCGGTCGCTTCCTGGAAAACCGTGCCAAGGGCCAGACGTCTGAGGCCCTGTCGCGCCTGATGTCTCTTGCGCCGTCCATGGCGACCATCTACGCGGACCCCATTGCTGCCGAGAAAGCCGCCGAGGGCTGGGGCGCCGCGGCCGCCGCCGCTGCCGCCGAGGGCAGTCCCAAGACGCCGCTCGTGGACGGCAACGCCGCCGAAGAGCGAAGCATCCCCACCGAGCTGGTCCAGGTCGGTGACATTGTCATCCTGCGGCCGGGCGACAAGATTCCGGCCGACGGTGTGCTGGTCCACGGCGAGACGTACATTGACGAGAGCATGGTCACGGGCGAGGCGATGCCCGTGCAGAAGAAAAAGGGCAGCCTTCTGATTGGCGGCACCGTCAACGGCCACGGCCGTGTCGATTTCCGCGTCACCCGTGCCGGCCGCGACACGCAGCTCAGCCAGATTGTCAAGCTCGTGCAGGACGCGCAGACGACCCGCGCGCCCATCCAGAGAATGGCCGACACGCTCGCCGGCTACTTTGTGCCCACCATCCTGATCCTCGCGTTCCTGACCTTTGTCGTCTGGATGATCCTCAGCCACGTGCTGCCCAACCCGCCCAAGATCTTCCTCAAGGACGCCAGCGGCGGCAAGGTCTTTACCTGCGTCAAGCTCTGCATCTCCGTCATTGTCTTTGCCTGCCCCTGCGCGCTCGGCCTCGCGACGCCCACCGCCGTCATGGTCGGCACGGGCGTCGGCGCCGAGAACGGCATTCTCTTCAAGGGCGGCGCTGCGCTCGAGACGTCCACCGCCGTGACGCAGGTGGTCCTGGACAAGACGGGCACCATCACCTACGGCAAGATGAGCGTGGCCAAGGCGATGCTGGCGCCTGTCTGGCAGGAGACCGAGTGGCGCCGCCGCCTCTGGTGGACCATTGTCGGCCTGTCCGAGATGGGCAGCGAGCACCCCATCGGCCGTGCCGTGCTCGGCGCCGCCCGGACCGAGCTGGGCCTGGACGAAGACGGCGCCATCGACGGCAGCGCCGGCGACTTTTCCGTCTCCGTCGGCCGCGGCATCAGCGCCACGATCCAGCCGGCGACGACCGCCGAGCGTACGCGGTACACGATCCTCGCGGGCAACGTCAAGTTTTTGCGCGAGAGCGGTGTCCAGGTCCCCCAGTCGGCCGTCCAGGCGTCGGAGGAGACCAATGCCCAAGCCGCCGCCGCCTTCAAGTCGTCGTCCGCGTCCTCGGCGTCGCCGGCGTCCCTGTCTGCCGGCACGACCAACGTCTTTTTTGCCATTGACGGCGCCTTCGCCGGCCACCTGTGCCTCGCCGACACCATCAAGGAGGGCGCGCCCGCCGCCATCGCGGTGCTGCAGCGCATGGGCATCAAGACGGCCATTGTGACCGGCGACCAGCGGTCGACGGCGGTGGCGGTGGCGGCCGCCTGCGGCATCGCGCCCGAAAACGTCTACGCGGGCGTCTCGCCGGACCAGAAGCAGGCGATTGTGGCGCAGCTGCAGGCGGCCGGCGAGGTGGTGGCCATGGTCGGCGACGGCATCAACGACTCGCCGGCGCTGGCCACGGCCGACGTCGGCATTGCCATGTCGTCGGGCACCGACGTCGCCATGGAGGCGGCCGACGTCGTGCTGATGCGCCCCAACAACCTCATGGACATCCCGGCGTCGCTGGACCTCGCGCGCTCCATCTTCCGGCGCATCCGCCTCAACCTCGCCTGGGCCTGCATGTACAACCTGCTGGGCCTGCCCTTTGCCATGGGCCTCTTCCTGCCGCTGGGCCTGCACCTGCACCCGCTGGCCGCCGGCGGCGCCATGGCGCTCTCCAGCGTCAGCGTCGTCGTCAGCAGCCTGCTGCTCAAGTTCTGGAAGCGGCCCGCCTACATGAACGAGGACCTGTACGACGAGCGCGGCACGCTGCGGCAGCGTGCCGGCTGGCCCCGCCGCCTGCAGCACGCGGCGAAGCGCGTGCGCGCCGCCGTCGAGGACGGCGTCCGCGCGCTGACGGGCCGCGTGTCCAAGGGCCAGCGCACAGAGGGCTACGTTCCCCTGACGAACCTCGACGCTGCCGAGGTGTAGAGCCTCGCTGGGGGGGGGGGGAGCACCGCAGCGCGCTGTGCCTTTTGTTGTTGGCTGTACCCTACTACATTCCCTGCCATACGGCCCCTTTCCTGCTTTCTCTCTTTTGTGTTTTCTTGTTTTTTTTTACCCCCTACTGCAGCTCGGCATAGCCTTCTTTTTTTCTTTGTTTTGCGGCGTTGTCGTCTTGTGTCCTCTTATTTGTGTACCATCATATTTGTCAATAATACTGTCCCTTTTTCTTTTGTTTAGCGGGATGAGAGAGCCCTGGGCAAGACAACAGGCACGGGCGCAGCAGCGTTTATATTGTATTCTTTTCAGATCTGGAAAACTCAAGGGGGGGAAAAAAAGCGCAATATCTAAGCTGGCGTACCTTTTACAAGAAAACACGAAAACGTCAACATCACCACCCTCTCTAAGAACCACCAAATAACCTCCTCTGTGCCTCCCTACCTCCCGAGCAGGTTACGTCCAGGATTCAGGAGGGGTTGCAGGCGACAGAGAAGGGCACTCGTATACAGCAGAACACGATTTAGTATGGAACCTTGCAGCTGTTGTGGTTCTTGTGATACCTTTTTTTTTTGGTGATGGGATGTGAGCGAGGCTGGCGATTATTTGCTCATGTCATCGCACGCACGTGATCTGTATGTGGACGGGGCCGTGCACCTTTGAGGAACCGGATGACGTCGCCTGACGCAGAAGAACTAGCACGTGGGGCGCAAGCTCGGCGACATCCGCCTGCGATTGGACAGACGAGTCTGGGGGGAAAGGAGCAGATCAAAAGCACTAGGCTCCTCCCCAGGAAAACGCTCGTCAATGACAAAGGCAACATCGACGTTTTGCAGTTCTTTGACCAAAACCCTCGTTTTTGCAGCCCCCCCCTCCAACATCTATTCCCCCTTGGCAGGCGTGCCATCTTTGCCGTCTTTTCTGTGTCTTGGCAGTTATTTTTACGTTCCATCTTACCAATCCCTTTCCTCTTCTTCCACATCTGCCAATCTCCCGCTTCCCTTTTCCTTGGCTTTTTCGCTTGCTTTCTCTTTGCCCCCCTCCCGGACTCAGAACTCTACTTTGGATGTTTCGACATGCCCAGCAATAGCGAAGGCGACACCGATGGCCGCGATCGGTCGTCGGGCCGCGGATCCCTGGGCCATCGCCGCTCAGGCGCCGCCTCCTCCTCCAGCTCCACGTCTTCCTCCGCCGGCCAGCGCCAACGTCTTCCCATGCGCCACATCTCCGTCGACAACGTCCTCCAGAACGCCTCCGAAATCCCTTCCGGCCAGCCCCGCGGCCCGCCTGGCCCCTTGCGCATCCTACCATCCGCCACGCTGTCGACTGCCGCATCGGCCGCACGGCGGCGCGGCCTCTCGCGGCGGAGCAGCGGCTCATTTGGCATAAACGTGGGTGGCAGCGGCGCAGGTGGTGGCTCGGGAGGCGCGAGTTCCGTCGTGAGCTCGGGGGTCCTGGTGCCGGGGAGCGCGAGCGGTGGCGTCGGCAGTGGCGGCCTGCTCGGCCCCGGTGGCACGCCCGCCATATTACGGACAGGCCTGCCCAATGTGCCGTCGCGGACGACCAAGATCTCAGAGAAGCTCGTCCTGCTCCCCGAGACGGCCGACGAGAAAGCCAAGAGTGACGAAGACGACGACGACAATGATGACGATGACGACGACGTCGACGACGGCAACGAGGACGACAGCCGCGTTGGCGACACTGTCAAAAAGAACAACTACAAAAACAACAACAACAACAACGGTGGTGGTGGTGGTAGTGGCGGCGCCGACGATGACGACTGGATTAATGGGAACAGCGACGCCGCATGGGCTGCACTGGTGGCGGGTGACGAGAACGCCGAGGCCGCGCGACGTGCACTACAGCGGGCCCGGCAGGCACTTGAGGATGCGGCGGCCGACAGTGCGGCAACTGCTGCCACCGGCGGCGGCGGCAGCAGCAGCAGTCTCTACGACGGCGTCCGCCCACCGCGCGACGAGGAGCTCGATGTGTTGCGCAAGCGCCGTGGCATCCGCGGCAAGAGCTATGCGGAGCGGCTGCCGAAGGGCCAGCGCACCGAAAAGGTGGCGCGGCTGACGGCGTACTGCACGGCCGAGGCGTTCAGGATGCGGGCGACGGCCGAGTTCTTGCGGACGCACCATGCGGCGAAGACAAAACTGTACGACGACTGTCTGTACACGGTGTACCACCTGCCCCTGCTGCCCGGCCACGACGGGTTCCGGGTGCGCAGCCGGCCGATGCTCAAGACCCCCGGAACCGGTAAGACGGTGCTGGACCTGGAGATTGAGCGGAGCGAGCGGCGGGACGAGCACATGGGATACTTTGATGCCTATGCGGCGGCGCGAGCAGCACAGCAGGGTGGGGGAATGGGGGGTGGTGGTGGCGACGACGACAATAGCAACGGCAACAAGAACGACAACAACAACAACAACGACGGCCAACAAATGAATGGTGCAGGCCGTGGCAGTCCAAGGGGGGAGGAGGGTTGGCAGGGACAGGGACCCAACAGCGAGGTCCGCCGCCAGGACTGGGACCAGTCCCGCCAGGACGCGCAGCAAGACCGGCCACCTTCGCCGGAGCAGAAGCCGCGGCAAGAGCAGCAAGAGCGGCAAGAATGGCAACAACAGCAGCAGCAACAGCAGCAACAGCAGCAACAACACCTCTACCCCGTCTCGGCCACGCCCGGAGGCGGGCCCGACGGCCCCGTGGCGACTGCAGTGGCGGCGGCGACGGTGACGACGACGATGCCGTCGCCCGTCAACCGGCTGGCGCCCGACGCGAAGCACTTTGCCGAGATGTTTGTGTTTTCGTACGGCGTGGTGGTGTTTTGGAACTTCACGGAGCACCAGGAGAAGGACATCCTGGCGGACCTGTCGTTTGCCGAAGACGAGACGCCGGCGGCGCCGCCCGGCCGGTCGCTGGCGACGGGGCGGCTGGACGAGGCCGACTTTGAGACGGAAGAGTTCCACTTTGAGTACAGCGCCAGCGTGCAGCGGCCGCGCGTGTTCAACGACATGATCACGCTGCTGCCGCGGTCGGACCACATGGTGAAGCTGACCATCAGCCACGCGATTGCGCAGAGCACCAAGCTGTGCTTCTTTGAGGAGAAAATGGCCCAGACCATGCAGAACGCGCAGCACGTGCCGAAGCAGCTGGCGCTGACGGGCGAGCTCAGCATGTCGCGCACGGAGATTGTCAAGATCCTGGGGCTTCTCTTCAAGAACCGCGTGGACATAAACTTGTGTAAGTTTTTGGGGCGGGTGGTTGGCGGTGTACTCCTTGGACTAACCCTTTTTCCTTCTTTTCTTTTTCCCTCTCCTCTTAGCATCCAACGTCCTCGATGTGCCCAACTTCTTCTGGGACGCCGAGCCCACGCTGCACCCGCTGTACGTGGCCATCCGCGAGTACCTGGAGATCGGGCCGCGCATCCAGGTGCTCAACGAGCGGTGCCGCGTGTTTCTGGACCTCGCCGAGATCCTGGCGGACAGCGTGGCCGACGCCAAGATGAGCTCCATTACGTGGATCATCATCATCCTGATTGTGGTCAGCATCCTGGTGACGGTCACCGAGGTGGCGCTGCGGTTCAGCATCCTGGAGAAGGAAAAGGACAAGTACGGCAGCATCGGCGGCATCGGCAGCATCGGCAGCAGCAGCGCGGTTGCGACGACGACGGGGCTGCGGCGACCCTGGCACTTGCTGGGGCCCACGTCGCCGCCCGCCGTGAAGATCCATTCCCAGTCCGAGACGCCGCAGCAGCGGTACGCGGCCGGCGGCGACCTGACTCTTGACGAGCTGCGGGCGTGGGCTGCGCAGCTGGACGCGAGAGAGCGGGCGGCGGTGTGCGGCAGCGACATTGTCGGGCAGACCTTTGCAGGTGTCTAAACGGCTTAATCACGCTGCATAGCGCCGCAAGACAAGGCGGCTTCGCTCAAAGAGCGTCGATGCCGAGATGACGCGGCGACTGTGCCAACGGCAGTCAGAATGGCGCAATGCAGAATATATAATATAAATTGTATACTTTTTTTTCTTTTGCTAAAACAGCCCGTGGCAGTTTGTGTGCGCGCCGGTGCTGTGAGAGGTACTCCGCCGCCCTTGCTCCTCCTAGAAGTTGGCCCTCACGCTCCAGCCGACGACGGAAACCTTGGCCGCGAGCAGCGCAACCAGCGCACCGGCATATATGGCAGCCGTGAAGACGATCAAGCCCCAGTACTTGCCATGGTCGGCGGCGAGGATGTTGCCGGCGACGGGGATGCCGATGAGGGTTGCGAGCGAGACGACTGTATAGCACGTCGCATAGTACCGGCCATAGCTGGTGGTGGCGCACAGGCGGCTGATGCTGACCGGCGCGAGGCTGATGTTGCAGCCGCTGGAGAAGCCAAAGAGAAGGGCAAACAGGACGACGGGCCCGGCCGCCAGGCTCTTGCTGTCGCCGCCGTCGGCCGGGCCGGTGGTGGTGGCGGAGGCCAGCGACGCGGGCAGCCACACACCGAGGCAGGACACGAGGGCCATGACGACGGCGATCATGTTGGCATTGAAGGGGCCGATCTTGTCGGCATACCAGCCGGGCAGCACGCGGCCGACGACGGAGCCGGCATTGAGGATGGTGACGAGCAGCGCCGCGAACGAGGTCGAGAAGCCGCGCGACAGGGCGTACAGCGAGATGTACGTCAGCGGGATGAAGAGGGCAAACTCGAGCAGGAAGATGCCCAGCGTGGCCAGCGCAAAGGGGACGCTGCGGAAGATGCGGATGTCGGGGTGCGCGCTGGCGTCCAGTGCGGGCGGCAGGCGGGATCGCAGCAGCAGGTTGGAGGTGCCGGCAAGAACCAGCGACAGCAGCGCCAGGATGCGGACGGCCCAGGCCCAGCCGACGCGGTCAAAGAGGCTCTGCATCATCAGCGGGATGCACACGCCGCCGATGCCGCCGCCCGTCGACGCGATGCCGGTGGCAAAGCCGCGGCGTCGGCTGAAGAAGTGGCCGACGGCCGCAATGGAGGGGGTGAACAGCAGCGCCGACGCCAGGCCGCCCATCAGTCCAAAGGCCAGGATGAAATGCCAGAATTCTGGGGTGCTTGTCAGCAAAAGAACAGAGGCAGCGTGTCAACGCAGCAACGGCAGGCGACTTACCCGTGCAGAAGCTGAGGAGCACAAGGCTGACGACGTGGCAGAGGGTCCCCGCCAGGACCAGCCAGCGCGGGCCGTACTTGTCGAAAATGGGGCCGACATAGACGCCGGTGAAGAAGCAGACGAAGGCGTAGAGCGAAAAGATCCAGCCGATGGTGCCCTGGCTCTCGCCGGCAAGCTGGTGCGTCGACACGTAGGTCTGGAACGTCCCGAGGCTGTTCATGATCCCCAGCGTCGAGAACATGGCCAGCCACGCACCCAGCACGACCAGCCAGGCCTGCAGTCCGCCTTCCGGGAATGTCTCGGGGGCGGCCGCCTGGTCGTTTGCGGCGCCCGCGGCCTCGCCGGTGACGGCGGCCGCATGTCCGGCGCCGCGCCCGGTCCCCCCCGCAGGTGAGGCTGCTGCTGTGCTTGTCAAGTCCGTGCCCCGCTCCGGTCCCCGGGGGCCGCCCGGTGTCTTCTCGCTGTCCACATGCGGTGCCGTGCCGCCGTGCCGCCCCCGTTCCTCGCTGGGCTCGGCGACGCAGCCCGGGGGGCAGAGCAGGCCGCCTTCGTCGAGGGAGCTGCGTGCTCCGCCGCTGTCGCTTGGTGCCGTGGACCGGTCCACATGGACGTTGCTCGGATCGTTGCTTTCCTTTTCGTCGCTCATGGTCTCCGTTCGGCCCGGACTGCCGTTGTCAACCAGCGCCGGGGACAGAGCAGCAGTTGGCCAGCCGTCGGCCAGGCCACCCTCCGCCCGACGGGGACCGGCCGAGTTCTGTCGGAGCGGGCGTTCCGGGGGCCTCTTCCGGCTGAGGCGAAGCTCTGTTGAGAGGGGAAAGAACGAGAAAATCAACAGACAGGCAAGGCGAGGAAGACGGACACGGAGGTGCAATGGCAATTTCGGCAGAGAATGAAAGAAAGAAAACAAACAAAAGAAATACAGCAACCTGGTCTCGTAGAGTCTCGGCCGGAGCAGGGCAGAGCTGGCATACAAAGAGCCACAATCTTCAGGCGAAGCACACAGCCCATGCCAGACGAGGACGAGAGACGGCACAAAGAAGGCTCTGCCGGCCGTGACTCGGATCGAGGCCCTGGCTCAGACAAGAATAATGCAATCCAAAATCCACAGGCCAAAAGCGCCTGGGGCGAGCCCACTCTCGTGGGCAGGGAAGGCTCCGGATTGCTACCCTCGCCTGCAAAAGCCTCTTTCCCCGGGCGTCCAGGGCCGGGTGTCCTCCTGCCAGCGCTAGCCGGTTGCCCCTTCCCGCTTTGTGGCGACACAGTACGGCTACAATTGCACATTGCACATGGATAGCGTGCATGCGGGCTGGCGACTGGCGACTTTTGTGAGTTGCCTTGCCGTGTCGCCTCTGTACGGGAAAGAAAGGCTCTGCTCTGCACATGTTCCTTCCTCCGAAGGTGGTCGAGAGGGTGGCGGTTGCCGCATTCCGGGCAGGCAATTGCTTGCTTTGGAAGGAGGGATTGGCTGGCCTGGCCCGGGTACCTTCCCACCCGGACTGCGGGGGGGGGGGGCGTGTGTTTTTCTTGTCTCCCCATAATTTCTTCTTACCTGGGGTCTTCTGTGGGGTGACCACGGAGGACGGAATACACTCGCCCAGCACGCGACCGGCAGAGACTGCTAGTGACGTTGGGACGAGTTGGATACGAGTACTTTGTACAAGTACCTCCATCCCGCTATTGCCTGCCGGTAGGGCTTACTCGGCCACGCTCTTTCCCTCCTTTGTCCCCCGGCGGCCGTTTTCTCGTAATTTCATCTCATGCTAATACCGCTTATTCGTGATTCGTCACGGACTGTTTGCTGCACGATGGCGCCCCTTCCGCCAGGCCCAACATACCCCTCCCCGCCTCTCCCCCCCCCCGCGCCCTGTCCTCGTATACAGCTGTCCCACATCTTTCTCCGGAACGGTTAACCGCTTGCTGATGCGAGCATCGGGGTAGCGGCCGGTCAGTCCCGGGAAACCGACGTTGCATGGAGCGGGGATGTCTCGCCAGCCGCCGCCAGGACCATCCCGGCAGTTGTGGCCTGGCATCGTCCATTTCGTCGTCAGATGGTCACCGTCATTTGTCATGATACTACCCTTGGCGCCAGCCAACCGAGGAGAGAATGGGTATTGTGATTTCTTGTGCTCTGGGTTTTGCTCTGCTCATCCTTCGTCATCGTCGTCTGCATCCTCAACTGTGGCACGATGGGGTCCGGGCCGGACCGTGGCAGGCACTGCTCGCGGCGAATTCTTTTGCTGCTGCTGGCCGTCAGACTCCCTGCGCATGCCGTCACCGCCATCGCCACGTGCATCGCCCAGCGCCGCAGCAGGACCTTTCAGGTAGCCCTCCTTCTCGAGCTGGTCTGCCTCGTCCGGCTCCAGCAGACCACCCATGCCGCGGCTCTTCTCGATCTTTCGCCGCACCACGGTCGGCATAAATGCCGTGACCGCTTCTTTCTGCAGGTCCCTGACGACAGGCTTTGCTTCGTAGACGGTTTTCGCTTCGACGGGCTTCTTCGCGGGGGGCCTGGCGGGCGGGCCCGCCGCCGCCGCAGACGATGTCGTCGCCCTGTTCATGTTGTTGTTGTTGTTGTTGTTGTTGTCGTTGTTGTCGGGCGCATCAGCCGCGCCTCCGCCGCGCACGGTGCTGCGACCCTCCCCGAGCGGCTCTATGTTGGCGTTTCGGCGTGCCCGGCGCTTCGCATACCACGCATCCAGGTACTTTTTGGGAATGGGCGGCGGCGTGTCGCGCGGCATCGGGATGCTGCGCACATCGTCGGGCACGTCGCTGCCGTCGCTGCTGCTCCCGTCGCCGCCGCGCCGCTGCCGTTTCCTGCCCAGATCCCCCCCGTCGCGCCGATCGGGGCCCCCGTGGTGGTTCGACGATGGTCCGCGGCCAAACGTCGGTGCCTTGTCGCCGAGTGTCTCCCGCGCCTTTGTGACGGCTTTGAGCTCCTTCTCGAGACCCGCGAGCACCTGCTCCTCGTGGGCCGTGAGCTTGCCGCCGCCTTCTGTGATGGCTTTGAGGTCTTCGACCTGGCTTCGTATGCGGTCCGGGTTTTTCTTGGCCAGGCGCTCGCTGCGCGCTGCTGCCACACTCGCCTTTCCTGTCGGGGGTGCCGAGAACCATGTCAGTGGCTTGCTTCGTTGCCTTCAGCGTGAGGATGGAGGGCTGGTGCTCTTGGTCAAAACGAAACAGAGACAAGCAGAGACAAGCAGAGACAAGCAGAGACAAACAAACCTTTCTTGATCGCTTTGGCCTTGTCAGCCTTCCGCTGGGCCTGGACCGGGTCGTAGTTGCGCTCCTTCGCCATATCGTCACACGCTGCAGCCCTCGAGACCGCGTTGGATGGACAGACCTGAGGTTGTTGGTTTCAACACGACAGGCAGCCCGCCCAGCAGTTCCCCAATGCGCAATGTCAGGTTCGGCGCTTAGTCACCTCCTCTTATCCGTCCCCTATCGCCTCGAGCTTATCATAATCACCACGTGATCGCCACCCTTCCCACCAGGGCTAGCGCGCACACAATTGCATCGAAACTTTTCCCACCTTTTCCAGCATCGAGGCCGCACCACCATCCAAAATTTTCGCTTCGACAACCAATTGTTGTGACAACCCCCCCGTCTCTCTGCAACTCCCGACCACCACCGACTCTCCAAGAACAGAGACACCACACCCCCCCAAACCACAAATATGGGCAAAGTTCACGGCTCTGTACGTTGCCCCTGATTGTTCTCTCTCTCTTGTCTTCGTCTGATGAGCAGCGGCGGCTTTGGCGGATCAAAATTGCTAATTTTTCGTCTCTCGTTCTCCAGCTCGCCCGTGCCGGCAAAGGTATGATGGTCCAAATTACGCGCCTCGCAGCAGACGACGCCTGACGTTATTATTCTTATTTGACTTGCGTCGTCCTCGTTGCTCATTCTGTCCGACGCCCGCGTGCTGACAATTGCCTTCTTTTTTTTTCTTCTGATAGTCCGGTCGCAGACTCCTGTAAGAACCCACCGAAACGAACAGCCACTCCGAACCCGCCCAAGACTCGGGGCGATTCCGGGACGCCGCATGCGGGAGGGCTGGAGAGAATAGGGCTGGGGCACTGGTTTTGTTCGCCATCAAGACCATCGCGAGAACCGGCTGCACCATATTTGGGGGACCAGTGGCCGAGAACACGGCGTCGTCCAAAACAACCCAGAAAAAAAGAGACGGAATGCGGCGTGCAGCGGGTCCCCCACCGCCCGGGGAACGTGACCGGGCCAAGCCGGTTGCCCCGAGTCCTGTTCTCTCTCGGCTTCCCAAACTGCGAGACAAGCGGATGCCACGAGAACACTTTGGGGGGGGGGGGGGGGGGCAGGACTGTACGATGGACGAAATTTACTGACAAACACCAAACAGAAAGTTGAGAAGCAGGAGAAGAAGAAGACGCGTATGTCCCATCCCCCTCACAAGCCCTCTACATGGGCCAACGCGACCAAGAACAACGAGAACAGCGCAGAGAAACTGACATTTTTCGTTCGTGTTGCAGCCAAGGGCCGTGCCAAGAAGCGGTTGACCTACACCAGACGTTTCGTGAACGTCACCCTCACCGGCGGCAAGCGGAAGGTACGCAAGAGAGCTGACGGGGCGGCTGGCTGAACCACGAGAAAACGAGAGACCAGCCTCGCTAACAAAACTCTTTCCACGCACAGATGAACCCCAACCCCACCACATAAGAAGTGTCGGAACAAACACCCCCGTTTTCCCCCTTTGTGTCTTGTTCTTTCCATTTTTTATTTTTTTTTTATGTTGGTTGTGTGTGCCTCTTTTTTGCCGGTCGACGAATACGGGCTCTTTCGAATCTCTTCGGTGTCACAGGCGTCTCGTCTCGACTTCAACCCAAAGCTTCCTGTCCCGCTTTTCCCCTTCCACCAACACCGTGCCTTCTTTTTTTCGCCGCCTGGAAGAGAGGGCGTGATGGATCAGAGATGATGGGCTGAGGGGCTGTGAGGGGCTGGCTATACGTTCCTTTTCTCCAAAATGGCAGGATGGATTGTAGTCTGGAAAACCCAGCATTGGGTTGAGCTGGGGGGAGGAAACTGAAAACAAAATAAATTCTTTGCACCAACCTTGCTACCGTGTGTCTTTCTTTTCAGTCTGTGTTGCAACAACGCCCAATGTGTCTCTGGAGAAAGGAGAAAGGAGAGAAGAGAAAGGGGGGGAGGGGGGGGGGGGACTCGTTGCCCTGCCCAGGTCGTCTTTGGTCCGCCGACGTGATCGTTCCGCCACGCAAAAGGGAGAACTGTTTTGTAGAGTCTTGTGTCCAAAGGACGGAAACGTCCATGAACCGCGGCGTGCGCGGGGGGGCGGCCGGCGGGCGGGGGGGGCGGCCGGGGGGGCGGGGGCGCG